>SNQJ01S0015421.1:38270-50778 GCA_010110895.2 Picea sitchensis | reverse complement strand
CTGTTCGATCAAATGAAGGGTGCGACGGTGTTCTCCAATATCGATTTGCGATCAGGGTATCACCAGTTACAAATCAAGGAGGATGACGTCTGTAAGACCGCCTTTAAGACGAGATTTGGACATTATGAGTTTACTATTTTACCATTTGGACTAACAAACGCCCCAGGGGTATTCATGAGTTTTATGAACGGGGTGTTCCACGAGTACTTGGACAAGTTCATCCAAGTATTCATTGACGATATCTTGATCTACTCTCGAATGATGGAGGAGCATGACGAGCACTTGCGCTTGGTACTACAGTGTCTATGAGAGAACAAATTGTATGGTAAGTTGTCCAAATTCTCTTTTTATCAATCGAGGATTCACTACTTAGGGCATGTCATCTCCGGTGAAGGTATCGTCGTGGATCCAGCCAAGGTTGAGGCTATTATGGAATGTCTTGCACCGACGAATGTCACAGAAGTGCGTAGTTTTATGGGTTTAGCAAGATACTATCGACGGTTTGTCGAGGGATTTTCAAATATAGCAAATCCTATCACGGAATTGCAGAAGAAAAAAGAGAAGTTTGTTTGGACCGAGAAATGTGTGGAAGTATTTCAAAGGCTTAAAGAGTTGTTGACCACAACGTTGATACTAAAGGTCCCTGACATGGACGCAGAATTATTGGTATGCACTGATGCATCCAAGGAAGGTTTAGGTGGATTCTTAATGCAAGACGCGACCACGATGATCACAACAAGAAGACATAAGGTGCAAAACAAGTAAATGCAAGCATTAAATGACATACTGTGTTATGTACAGTACAAACACAGATGGAAGTATCCATAGTAGTAGATTTTACTACTTTTGCACAGGAAAGAAGGGCGTTTAATCTTAGTTCTCTGCTTTGGAGAGAGAGAATGTCTGATAGGCTCCTGGCTGACTGCTCAGGTAGAAACTAGTAATCTCTGTCAGGAGGTCGTAGTGGTGGGAAATATGCCTTTAAAGAGCCCGAGACTACCGATACGACCTTAGAGGTGTGTTGCAATAGTGGAAACCCTGCCTTTAAAGGGCCTGAGACTCTTGATATGGCACTGGATTCTTTAAAAAGAAAATAATCACACACACAAGCTTATATACAGAGTGACTAGCTTTAACAGATCGAAGCGTCTGATATCATACAACTTTGAGTTTGGAAAATTTCAATTATAGTACTAACCCTGAAATTAACCCGACCCTAAACTTCAACATAGAAATAAACAACAACTTTATTAACCCTAAATTTAACAGCCCAACCCTAAGCCAATCAAATAAAAGAACCCTGCAGAAGGAACCGATCGGTTGGTACTTAGTTTAATGACATTACATTATATGTTAACATTTCAACGCAATCTCCACAACATTACCATAACATAAAAACAACATACGCCACCATTAAATAACTTCGCAATTAAATTACTCATCTCAATACATCTTATATGTTACTTATATGTTACATTACATTAAATTTAGGGTTAATAAAGTTGTTGTTTATTTCCCTCCTGACAGAGATTACTAGTTTCTGCGTGAGCAGTCGGCCAGGAGCCTATGTGACATCCTCCTCATTACAACAACAACTCTTTAACAGGTTAAAGAGTTGTTTTCGTAACGAGGAGGATGTCACACTGTGAGGAAGGTGGGCCCTTTCCTTCTCACTGAATCCACTCTAAAATACTACAGTAGGTTAGAGAAACGCAAATCACTTTCTTTATTAAATCGCCAAAATTCTTAGATACAAAAATGCTTCACTTTACTCTTTGTTCCACAGTTAATCTTTTTCACCCTAATGATTAAAAAAACTTTGTTATTTAAAGACAGATACATTCAGTTGAAATAGAATCAGAACAGCCTTAAGAATCAGAGATTCTCAAGTTGTTCGTATGATATAAAATATCTTTCATCTTCACAAAATCTGGAAATAATCTTGATCACCAGTGTGAGCCAAAATGTGTAACATCCTTGAGGACCTACCTTCAAAACATGTAACAACGTTGAGGATCTGTCTTCGGGATATGGATTTGAATGATATACCATATTCTAGTATCGGTGGGAGTCTGTTGCAATAGGTGTAACAGCTTCCAAAAAAGGTGCATGATTGGTGTAGTTGTGTAACAGCATGTAGAACGGGTGCGCAGCTGTAACAACTGGTGTAACAACAACGGTCTTTCTTCAAGACTTGGTTGTTTTTATTTAATATACACATTTTGATCATTATTCGAGCATTCATACATAAAACATGATAAATGTTACCAATCAAACATGTTAAGTAAATAAGAATACAAAAGTAAGATCAATGATTCATACCTCGGGAAAAAGATCTTAGCAAACAATATATTAGGCATTTTAGTATAGAAATGATCAGGTTGAATGAGAAAAAGGTATAGTGAAAAGGGTACTTTTTTGGGTCCTAACAGGCCCCCCAACTGAAGACATTGCATGTCCTCATGCAATCCACATTCGAGACTTACTCTAAATCTGAGTGAGGGAAGTGACTCCTCCGATGCAAATTGCTAAGACAAAACTGTCATGAGATTCTTCATCTACAAGTCTAAATCCACTGCTCCTTACCATATCCAAACAACAACTTTTGAGACCTTTGACCCTGTGTATACTCTGAATGAGGCATACAAAAACTAGGAAAATGAAACCTGAGTCCCATCCATTGATGCCTACACGTTCTCATACATGTAATACTTATTCCTTCTTGATTGATAATTTGGTCGATTCTTCATCATGACTAGTGATTGGTACTTTCACTATTTTATACCCTACCTGAAAATAAATATTACCACATTCATAGAACATGTTCTCTCTCTTTTGATTCATAACAATTGTTGTCAGTGCTAATATATCCAAAGTTAATTCGTCTGGGTTTCTCTGTCGAGCAACCTGTAATTCTTCTTTAGGGAAGCCAAATCTTCTTTGAGTCTTTCATTTTCCTTCATTAGTTCAGAAATCCTGGAATTGTGTGTATCCTTTATCTTCTTCTCAATTTGAGAAAATAGTTGAGCAAGTGGCACATCCTCACTATTTTGTGTAACTAGTTCTTCTGTGGCAGATACACTCATGATAACTGGTTCTTGTGTAATAGATAATTCTGGCATGACTGGTTCTTATGGAACAATCTCTTCTTGGGCAGCTAGCTCTTGTGTAACAACTAGTTCTAGCATGATTGGTTCATGTGGGACAATCTCTTCCTGGGCAACCGGTTCTTATGTAACAACTAAGTTTTGGGAAGAGACTAGTTCTTCTGTCACATGCATGTTGTTGGAAGGGACTGGTTCTTGTGTAACAGTCACTTTTTTATCAAAGGAGGATAATGGATCAAGAATGGGTATTTCCCATTCCATATTATTCCATCCAATTGTTGCTTCAGCAGACCTAGCTGACCTAGCTCTCCTTCTAGGTAATGTAGAGACAAAAACATGGGTTTTTCTTTTCTTTGGTTTAGGAGAAGGAGGGCGTTCTTCAACAACCAAGCAAGGAGGAAAATATGGAATGTTGGGGTCTTGTATAATCTGTACTTTATCACTCGATGAGTGATGCACAGAACCATCAAGCAGAGTAGATGATTCTTCTGCAATTTGTTTACATTCGGCCTGGATTGACAAAACGGTTTCTTGAAGTTCCTTGCACAAGGTAAAAGATGGTATATGTATCTCCATAGGATGAGTTTGTGGCCCACTCATGTTTGTAATATTATTGATGTCAAAATTGGGCAGGGTCTAAGCATCAACAAAATTAGGACACTTTGTCGCAGCAACACGGGTGTTTTGAGGTGCGTCTGGTTCAACAAGAGATGAAGTCGACGTACTGGTTGTTACAACAGGGGATATAACTGTTGTTACAGTAGACCTTGCTAACCTATTTCTCTTCCTAGGTAATGTAAAGAGAGAAGAAGGGGTTTTCCTTTTCTTAGCTTTAGGAGTAGGAGGGAGTTATTCAACCACAGTTGTTGCAACCGAGGGTTGAGGCTCATGAATTGGTCCAGGAATCGGGTTTTCAACTGTTGGCTCAATCACAACTATAGGCATAGGGTTTAGTTGTTCTGGTTCAACTCTGTCGACACTTTTCGAAGTGATGTTAGAGTTGCTTCTGGTTTTGCGTGTGCTTCTTTGAGTCAACTTACGAGAAGTTACAGTGGGGGATTTAACTTCTGGTGCAGCCAGGGATGAGGCTCATGAATTGGTCCAGGGATTGGGTTTAGTTGTTCATCCATAACAATAGGAACAAGATTTGGTTGTTCTTCCGCTTTAGGTAATGGGACATTAGGAATTCCTATTCCTTTACGAATCAACAACCCTATCAGTCTGTGATTGGAAAGACAATTATTTGGATTCTTTTATTTCTTGACAAAGTGAGCCATATTATGCAAGGAATGAAGAAGGAAATAAGGGATATTTATTAGCTTTTGATGTCTTAAATGTGACAGTAGGATAAAATCAGAAAAATAAACTACTTGATATCTTCCTTCGCATGTAATGTACCTTTTTAGAAATTCTGATACTTTCCCCCATGGTTCTGGTAAGGAACTTACATGTGCACCTCGGCCCTTGGTCTGAACTTGCTCATCCTCCATGAGAAAACCCTTATGTGCTTCAAGAATATGGGTTTTTTCTACTAAACCACCTTGTTCATGTGGTCGACAACCTTGTCACAACAGCCACGATTTCCTTTGTCACTAGAATCCTCACCGCATACACCATCGAATACCCCTTTGTGATATTTTGACTGAACTCAAATACCTCTACTTCATTAAACCCCTGTATCTTCTCAAAATAAGAAATCCATCCAGCCTGCAAGAATTTTTCATAAACATCTGGGTATAGTAGTAATGCATCTAGATTTTTCGGTTCAAACCTCACAACTGATCCTCCCATGACGTCATTTTACAATCTAAACATGAACAAAGGAGGAGAGACTAGAACCTAAACCAGAGACACAGTAAGCTTGAATGAGGATTGTATAAAGAACACTATCTCTCAGAAAAAATAAGCGTGGTCGAAAGGTGGCAGAGGTGTATATCAAATGGGATTTTGAGGGCTAAGATTTTCTTTCCTTCCCAACTAATCTGATTGGATCATGGTGCAACAAATTTAGGATAGCTGGTAGGTAAGAATTAAATCTTGATTCCATATCTACAGTACCTTGAAACATAAGATTAGTCACATACCTCATAACTTACCGCACGAACCGATCTGTCGGAGTAACCACACTATCCAACTGCCATCTGATCTGTGTGGAATAGTTTTAATGATGAGAGATGGCCTTGGAACGTGAGAAATGATGATATGACAATTGAAGCAGAGGTGGATTCCTTTCTTTGGTTGTCCAGCTGGAAATCTGTGGATGTAGAGTCAAGTAATGATGAAGCGGCCTTTTCTGGAAGAGAGAGTGGAAAAGGTAGCAATGGAAATGACAAAACAACAGTGTTTCAACATGGAAAGTTAGCCAAGTGGGAAATATTGATGGAATATCAGCATGGAAAAGTGGAGGAAATGCTAAACAAAATGGGTGAAGCGGCATGTAAAATAGCGAAAGGAAGAATAGTGGTAGGTGTATCAACATGTATTTTCGCCAGAATGGTGGAATTAGGTGTAGCAGTATGTAAATCGGCCAATATGTCGGAAAGAGGTGTAACAACATCTAACCTGGTCGAACACAGAATCACTTAGTTTTTAGGAAGTTTTTCAACTTCCAGAAACTAATCCTTCGGCTCCTTCCACTGTAATCTATCTTGTTGTTCATCAATCCATCTGCACACAAGTAACTACCTGATACTCTACTAGGATGAATTTATTAAAGAAGCATACAATTTTTGAAGCAAAAACAGAAAAATTCAAATTCGCAGATTTTATTTATATACAAGGTTTTATTGAAAAGAAAAAAGTTCTAAGGTTTAGAAGGAGAAGGAGAAATCTCCTTTCCCTTTTAAAAATTGATAACCTGTATCAGTTGTACATCTAGATGTAAATTATGTCTTGGAAAGTGGACACTGCTACATGCGTAAGCGATGACCATTTGTAAGTAACTGTGTATTGGATCCATCAATAGTGATTAACCTGACTATCCCATTGGGAAAAACAGTGTCTACCTCATAAGGTCCTAGCCATCTTGTACGCATCTTACCCTGAAAATATTTAAAGCGTGAATCATACAACAGAGCCGAAACTCCATTTTTGAATAACTTCTTCTTGATGACTCAGTCATGCCACTTGATTCGTTATTGTTCAATCACTCTGGTTTGATGAATAGCGTCCAAACGCTTCTCATCCAGCTCATTTAGCTATTGCAGTGTGGCCTTATGTGCCATAGTCAAGTCTAGATTGACTACTGATGTAGTTCTTAATGTTCTGATTTCGAACTCAATGGGGAAAACAAGGCTCTTCCCATATACCAGTTCATAAGGAGAAAAACCAATTGTGTTCCTCCAAGTGGTTCGGTAAGCCCATAGAGATTCATTCAATCTATCAGACCAATCCCGACGATGTCCCCTCACTATCCTAGTAAGAATAGCTTCTATGACTTTTTTTTTACTTTCCACCTACCCATTACCTTGGGGATGGTATGGAGAAGTTGTTCTATGTAAAACATGATATTTACTGAGTAGGGATTCAAACTTATGTGATATGAAAGGTGGTCCCCAATCAATTACTAACTCTCTGGGAAGTCCAAACCTAACAAAGATATATTCAAACAAAAATGCTAAGACAACTTCTTCTCAGGCCCAGATGAGTGATTTTTCCTCTACCCACTTGGTCATGTAATCTGTGCAGACCAATATATAGACTTTCTGATTAGAAGGTGGGTTAATGGGCCCTACAAAATCCATGGCCCATCTCTCAAAAGGCTCTAAAACCACTTGAGGCTGGAGAGGCATATCATCCCTATGATTTGGCTAACCCATTCACTGGAAACTGTCACATGCTTGGACATAATTCCTGGCATATGGAAATATGTGGGCCAAAAATAGTCCATCCTCAAAAATTTATGCCTGGTCCTTTTATCAACAAAATGACCCCCACAAGGGCCATCATGGAAAGATTTAAGCAGATCATGAACTTCATCATCTCTCACACATCTCCTGATTTCCTGATCCAGGCTTAGGTAGAAAAGATATCCCCCTATCCAACTATGTTGAGCACTCTTCTGAATAATCTGTTGGATTACTGAGAGGGGGGGTGAATCGATAATAGCATAATTATAATCATTTTTCTTCAATTGTTATATCAATGTAGAATTATTATCCAATAATGAGCAGTAATAAATAAACAATCACATACATACACAGTACACCAATGTTTTACATGGAAACCCAAATCGAGAGAAAACCACAAAATGCTTTTTCTTATATGTCTTGAAGAATTACATTCATTGGAAGAACCAACTTCCTTTGTTTTCTAGCTGCAACTGGAAGGAGGCTCCAACCCCCTAGTTTCTCAAGCTACAACCTGAGGGAAGATGCAACTCCCCAATTCTCTGGCTATAACCAAAAGGAGGCTACAAACCCCTATGTTCTCTGGCTACAACCAGAAGGTAGCTACAAGCACTTGTAATTGCCTCGTCCTTCCACCCTAAAGTAGAAGTAGAATGATGGAACCATTGTCACACTATCACTGTGAGATATACCGTTGTAAATATATACCAATAAATCTGAACCATGCATCAACCATGCATCAACCTATACCTCAACCTGTAATCAACATGTACCATAAACAAGTGCATCAACCATGCACCAACCTATACCAAACAACCTGTAATCAACATGTACCATAAAAAAGTGCATCCAACCATGTACCAAGTTTGTACCAATCATGTGTCAACTACTCATCAACCAACATCATCAAATATACACCTCATGTATGTGGCAACTCATCAACCACTTGTCTCAACCATGTACTCAACATGTAACTCAACCAAAATCCCTCATCAATTTCATCATCCAAATATGATTTGTAGCTCTGCAATAGACTTGGTGTATATGATCACATTCCTACAAACCTTCCTTAACTTTAAGAACAAGATACTAGCATTTTTATCAAACTTTTCTTTAGTCTCACATGCCTAGTTTTGGATTAGTCAAGAACCCTAACTTGAAGTAATTATAAATTTGTACTTATAATATATAAAGATCCAAAAATGATATACAATTTTATTCAGTTTGTTTTATGCAATTCCTCCAAGTGTCACTACATGGAACCTCTCAGAAAAGGATTTATAGCAAAAATGACATACCTTGCTAAATTATGGATTATTCTAGAGAGCGACCTTGTAGAGAGTACCCCGCATGGAATATTTGATGAATTGATCTAAAAATATTACAAAAAATAATACCAATTGTAACCTAACTAACACATTTGGTCTCACTGAATTTGGATCTGTTATGAAGAAGTTACGACGTTTTTACCTGAAACACCTGGTTTTGACTAGTTTCAGGACCAGCCGCAAACCCTACTTTCCATGGAGCGTAACTCCAAAAATAAAA
The DNA here is from genome assembly GCA_010110895.2 of Picea sitchensis. Taxonomy (NCBI): domain Eukaryota; kingdom Viridiplantae; phylum Streptophyta; class Pinopsida; order Pinales; family Pinaceae; genus Picea; species Picea sitchensis. The sequence continues at coordinate 42,275 of SNQJ01S0015421.1, read as the reverse complement.
CGACCCACAAGATGAATTGTTTACCAAGGATAGTTGGATATTTTTTCTCAATTTCATAGCAATTTCACGGTCTGAATCATTATAGAAATTTTTTTATAGAGAAAATGGTGAGATGACTTGTAAATAACATACCTTAGAAAGCACCATCAAAATAATTTATCCTTCCTTGCATTTCGGCCTCTTCACATTCACTCAGAATCATGGTTTATATATCCTTGGTTACCTCAAACACCTATAGATATTCAATATTCTCAAGTGTGTGTTAAATGAGAGAGCCTTTCCTCTTATTTATACTCTCCAAGTAGCTTCCTTAAAAACATCTTAGGTCACTTGGCCGACTTTCCTTATTTTAGGGTTAACCTATGAAAGTGGTCGTGAGTTAGTCTGTGGATATGTGGATTCTGATCTTTAATTTTGCAGGTGAAGATATTAGTTGGATGTCAAAGCTACAGAACATTGTTCGTTTATCCACTTCAGAAGCAAAATATGTAGCTGCTTCAAATGCTTGCAAAGAGGGAGTTTGGTTGAAAGGTTTGTTTAGTGAGTTCGAAAGGATGCAAGACAAAGTAAAGTTACTTTGTGATAGTCAAATTTCTATTCACTTGGCTAAGAATCCATCCTACCACAGTAAAATAAAACATATACCTATCAAGTGTTAGGATACTTAAACACTTAGGAGTTAGTTAATATCTACTTGGTCTAATGTGTCATTAGGTAAAAGTGTGTTTCTTAGTGGGTTTCTTTAGTATGCATTAGTATGCATTTGTAGTTAGAAAATCTGACATTCATGATATGTTCCTGACATATGTTGATCTCACAGTTCATACTCTCCTCAATCTTAACGACCATTGATCTGTGTCTTAACACCCAATTGGTCCATGATCTCTATTTAAAGAGAATGGAGGGTCATTTTTTGATGATCGATTGTGAGAAACTCTCTTGTAAAATCTCTCTGTAATATTTTTATTTTGCATTAATAAACTGCTCCAAGGGGTTGCGTTGGTTGGGGTTGTGGATGTTTCCCTGTAGGGGTTTTACCACGTGAAAACATCGATGTGTTGATCTTTGATATGGTTATGTGTTGGTTATTGAAGGTTTTCATACTTTGTTGGAATACCTGTGTTGTCGAACATGGTATCGAAGTTTGTTTGATGACCCGCTCCTATTGTAGATCAAGATCGTGAAGATGAGTTACCTCATCTCCATTTCTGTCATTTTTATACATTTATCGGCTAAGAGGATTGTTCCATTGCATCCAAAGTACACGTTTAATTCAGGAATACTTTTCATTTCACTCAAAAAGGTTTTCGTTTGCCCAAGATACGACCATTACAGTCAGATCCAAAGGTATAAAACTTGAATATGCATTTTTAAGATTTTTGTTGAGTAGTATTTTAGTTTTATTTCAGTTTTATATTATTTATTTCTGGGTTACTACTCTTTTAGATCTATGTATTCTCTTTTCCCCACACCATGTGCGATCTCGGCAAATCATAAACAGATAGGAAAATGTGCATCTTCCGAGTAAGCTAACCGAGATGTAACCCTTGTTGTCATCGAGAAGCGAAATCTTTTTTCTTGTGTGAAAAGAGCTTTTTTTAGCATGCCCTCCAAGGTCGTCTTCAACAAAAACAACAACCCTAATCCTCCTTCTGAACATTACAATATGTTTTTCTATATCATTTGGTTAAAAGTTTCCTTATTAAGTAAGAGGTCTTGAGTTCAAGTCTCTCTTCTATTACCTTTTTTTTTTTAATTTCATGATAAAATTGTAAAGTGTATTTCACTTCAAGTATAAAAGTGACTCATATAAGTAGCTTTAATATTTTATTTTAGAGTTATTTATTTTGCATGCAACTTTTCTGTTTTATTTTAAAAGTATTCATTAGTATTTTGCATTTATTTGTGTTTCTTTATAAAAGTGGGTCACTTCATAAAGCAACTTACACTATTACGTGGTCATTTGGTTACCATTTATGACTTTTTAAAAGCTGCATGTAACTTTTCAAGCTCTTTCCATCTAGATCACTAGTTTCAGTTTTTAAATCCATATTATCTGCATATTTAATATGGCTTCTACAAGTAATGGTTTTCTTACCAGCACCAACTACTTCCAATGGAAATCTCATATGGAAGATTTATTAAGAAGTAAAGGCTTGTACCAGATTACCTTGGGAAAGGAAAAGAACCCACTGATGATGATAATAAATCCAAATGAGCTAATAGGAGTGATGAAGCACGTGAAATAATTAGAATGTCCATCTCTCTTGATTTAAGGTACCACCTTCAAGAAATTGATGACCCCGAAGAAGCTTGGGAAAAAAATGAATCTATGTTTGGTAAACTCAATATTATTCGAGCACAATAGTTAGAAAATTAAGTACTGACCTTGAGTCCAAGTGATTTTTCTTGGCTTGGAGACTATCTATCTAGTCTTAAAACACTCAGAATTGTATGTGAAGAATGCAATATAAAAATGGAGGAAGAGCGTTGCATCTATCTTATTATTTCTAAGCTAGGTAGTGCATATTCTATGTTTTTATCTACCTTTTATGCCATGAGAGAGGAAATAGGGCAAGCTTATGAAAAACCCACTCTTGAGTCCTTTTTTGTTGCTTTGATTAGAGAGGAAGATAAGATTATACAACTTGGAGTGATCAACACTGCAGGTACGTCCAACAAAGCCTTAGTTGCCCAACAAAAATATAAACCCAAGTATCCCAAGAAGCAACATCCTTGCTACAACAAAAAAAACATAAGGGTCCCAAACCCACTCAGATGGCTTCACCTCCTAATGGTCACAAAGGAGAAAAATATAAAAGTAAGAATACTAACAAACATTGCAACTTTTATGTAAATATGGTCATGATGAGTTCAAATGTTTCAAGAAGATGGTATTGATGGAGAAGAAAAACATTAGTACTAATTCTACTTATTCTTCTTCTTCTCATGAACATGCACTTTTTGCTTCTAGTTTCTCTTTCAATACAGCTTCTACTTGTACTTCTACTTCTAGTAAGCTGCTTATTGATTCTAGAGCATCTTATCATATGGCTAAGTATAGAGCCATATTTTCTACTCTAAATGAGTGTAACACCAAGAAAATATTCGTTGGTGATGATAGATCTATTAGTGTTGAAGGATCTCGAATAGTTCAAGTAGAAAATGGTAATTTCAATGATGTATTATGTGTTCCAAATATTTCTTGTAACCTTCTATCAGTATATCAAATCACTCATTCAAGTGAAGGTAAAACCATAGAGTTTTCATCTCACCAAGTTGTAATCAAGGATCTAAAATATCGTAAGCATGTTCTTGCAACTAGAATTGCTGATGATATTACCACGTTGTACAAATTTGACAACTTTGGGTCATCATTTTTTTTATCAGTTTTTGTTGTTCATAGCGATGACTTGAGAAAACTATGGCATGAGAGGTTTGGTCATCTAAATTATCTCTCATTTCAACAACTATGTAATTAACAGATGGTGAATGGTCTTCCTCTTGTTTCATGTAGAGATGGTGTTTGTGTCGGTTGTGTTCTCGACAAACATCATCGGGACAATTTTGGCAAATGTGCCTCTTGGCATGCCTCGAGTCCTTTGCATATTGTTCATAGTGATTTGTGTGATCCACTTTCTTCTCCTTTTTATGGGTGAAAGTATTTCTTATATTTCATTGATGACTTTTCCAAACGTACTTGGGTTTACTTCTTAAAACTTAAGAGACAAGTTTTTGACAAGTTTTTGGCCTACAAGGCCCTTGTAGAAAAGCAATCTAGACATCAAATTCAAAGGTTAATAATAGATAATGGAGGCGAATATGTGAACAATAATTTTACAAGTTATTGCACTACACAGGGAATCCAAATGCAGCACATTGTTCCATATGCAACAAAACAAATGGGTGTTGCTGAGAGAAAGAACCGCACATTAAAAGAAATGGCTAATTGTATGATCCAATCTAAGGGATTAAGTCTAAAGTATTGGGCAGAAGCCATCAACT
>SNQJ01S0015421.1:11164-34162 GCA_010110895.2 Picea sitchensis | reverse complement strand
TTATAGGCTGCAAGAAGAGTAGCATCGGTAGGTACCACAACATGATGAGTAGTGGTATTCTCCACAATGTCCCACAACTCGTTCTCTTGCAAAAGCAAGATCATCCTCTCCTTCCAAGCACCAAAATTTGCTGCCCCATCAAGTCTATCTTCAACCCTCAAACCAATAGCCATGACCCTCTTTCTGCTGAAAATCACAAATTCAAAAATCTGCCCTGTGAAGTGACTGTTGTCCCTACTTTCTGTCTGCTGAAATTTTTGCTTCTCTTCAACTCAGCTCTGATACCATGTTAATTTTTCAGAACCCAACCCAGTTTCAGTCTCACTGATTTTTCAACCAAAGTTAAATGCTGAAACTCGAGTTTCAACACTGTTTCAGCATAGGTTACAACACTGTTTCGGCATATAAAACTTAATAGAAAATAAAATTCAGAACTGAAACATGAGGGTTCTGAACATCGTTTTCAATGCAGAAATAAAATATCAGAAATATGCAAAACTCAGAAAATATATACACAAAGATATTCGGTCTAACGTCGACCCTGGAAAAACCCACAAGGGGAAAACCAGTGAGAGAGGGCTTTGTATTATTTATGAGCTTCTGAGAAATTCTTTTACAGCATATTCATCTTCATAAATTTACACAAACTTATCTAGACATTCATGTAGCTTTGCTCCTCAATTTTTGAACCAGAAATCCGTACAATTGTACAGCTGTCCCAGTAATTAATGTTTCACGGACTCTCTCGAAATTTGTGCAAAAACTCTGCTAAGACTCAATTTCTGTGCCACTAAATGTTGTTCGGCAGCCTTGGAATGCATGCCAATACACCCAGAAATTGCAGTTGTTGTCTCTTTTCTTCAACTCTACCTCTCTCTTGCTCTCTCTTGTTCTCTCAACAAGAATGCTTGAACTCCTCTTGTTCTCTCAACAAGAATGTTTCAACTACCCAAGAATGGGTGCACCCTCTTGCCCAAGTCAACCTCATGAGGGAAGGTGAGGAGTTTTATAATCTAATGGTTGAGATTAGATTATATGGGTGGATGAGATTTGGTGTCTCTTCACTCACCCTCACTTTAATCATAAAGTCACATTTTAATTTGCATGTCACAAATTAAATCACTGGGACCCACACTCGACACTTTCTCCCCCTTAGGCGCCTAGGGAAGAGAAACACTTGCCTTGGTACTTTATTTTAATTAAAAAATTTAACAATGAACTCGGCCGGATGTGACCTTTCTGCAACAACTCCTGAATCTGCCTCTTGATTTCGTCATTCTCCATAACAAAGCGTCGATAGATGGGTCCACTGGGCAGCGACACACCTGGGGTCAAATCGATGGGGTGCTTGACATGGCAGTGTAGAGCCACCCCTACTGGGGAGGTGAAGATGTCCTCGTACTCCTCCATGACCTTATCCATCTATTGTTTTCGTGTAGCAGGGCCCTGTCTGGAGGTCATGGCCACAATCTTCCTCTTTCCCTGAGGGCGGTTCATCAGGAAAACAAATTTCTTGGTTTTGGAAATGAGCTTACTGCATTGTTTTGCAGTAACCAAAGAGATGGTGGTAGGCGGTGCTATCTCCAGTATCTTGTACAACTTATTGCCCAAAGTGATAATAACAGCACAAGTCTTGGACTCATACACAACATGTTTCTTCCACAAGTACGGTTGGCCTAAAAATACATCAGAAACATCAAGAGGAGTAGTGTCACACAATACCTCATCTATGAAGGCCTTGATTTTGTAGGGAAGGCAACATTGTTGACTAACACGGAGGTCCCGTCCTTGGTGCAACCACCCGATGGTGTATGTTTGTGGGTGTGTTGTGGTCAGCAAGCCCATCCGCTTCACAACCTCTACCGAGATGTGGTTCTTCTGGCTCCCGCTGTCGACAATAAACTACAACGGGGAACCCTTTACCCACATCCTGGAATGGAAGAGGCGTTCTGCCTCCTCTGGATCTTCGTGGTGGCAATGGTGGCATTGGGATCCACATCGATAATATGCTTCCCCCTGTCATTCCCCTTGTCAGGTTTTGATTTAGAGTCAGAGCATGCATCTGATTCAGAAGCCTCAACTCAGCTACCAATGACTGCTTGGCCCGACACTCACTTGTGTTGTGAGTGGAGCTCTTATGGAACTCACACCACTTCCCTGTGTCATTTTTTGGCTTCATGGTGTTGTTCTTTTCTTGTGGCTTTAGCGGGTTTTTATGGGCTGCCTCACCTTGGCTTGGGCCTTAGTTTTGCGGTTTGGGGGTACCTTTCCCTTGCTTCTGAATTGCAGACCCAAAGTCTCGCTTCTTCTGTTTGAACTTTTGCTCAATCTTGGCAGCATATCGGTATGCCACACCCAGTGAGGAGATGTCGAGGAACTCCGTTTCCTCCTGAATGTATATGTGAAGACAACTGCAGTAGTTTAACACCAAATGTTTCTCTGAATCTTTGATACCCAACTTTGTGCGTAGGGTATGAAATAGATTCGTCATCTCATGCACATCTTGGTCCCTTTGTTGTCGCAGCATAGTCCATTGTATGTATTTGTCCTCATAGCTCCCCATAGGATAATATTGTTCCTTGATGGCGTCTTAGAAAGAATTCCAAGTGGGTGCGGCCGAGAACAGAGAGGGTTCTCCCCTGTCCTGTTGCTCCGAGTAGGTTTCCCACTAGTCCTTGACATGGGGGGAAGCTTTGAGGAGTGCGAAAATAATCTTTTCTCGGTCGGAAAAGTCATGAACCGAGAAATATCCTTCTAACATATTCAACCATCTATCTACGGAATCTGCATCTATTTGGCCCTCAAATATGGGAATGTCAAAGTTTACTTGTACCTTAAAAGGAGTGGTGCCTCCAGAGTGTCCGTTGGATGTCGATGCACTGCCAGTGGGAATCCGTTGAAGAATCTGGGCAAAGTTGTCCATCCTCGCGTTCCTTTGTTTCTCGAGGGCCTCCTCGAGCAAAATTTTTATAGGATCTCCTACTCCCTCATCTTTATTTTCTTCCCCCATGGGTAGTCGTCAGGGTTTGTGAGGCTGATCTTGCAAAGGTTCAACCAGATCGAGCCCCAACTCCTTATACCTCTACCTCATTGGGGACATGCAAAGAAGGATCGAGAATGAGCAGACCGCTCTGATACCACTGATCTAGATTTATGTAGGAACACAATGAAATACATAAATACACATAAACGCATAGTTGCATCGGAAATAAGACTTCATTTCATTAATAACAAATGACTGAAATATGCCTACAGACATAATGGAAATAAACTATCTAGGGCACTGATAGCTTATCTCTGAGAAGAGATGTGGTAGCTACTGGCCTCTGAATTGTGTTAGAATGAGGCTCTAAGACCTATTATTATTGAGAAACAATGGAAAACCCTAAACATCCAAATACCTAACCCTAGGAGATGAAACACCAAGACTATGGGCCCCGTTTGGGTAAGTTGGTACATCAACTTCCCGGGGATGTAGCTTTGGCATACGATCTCTGTTTGACGTGTTCTATACCTCGTTAGAAAGATCTATCCGAGGACTACAACTTTTGGGTGAGAGACATACAATCCTTGTTGCTCCCCATTTTCCCAAAAAATGTCGTTTAAGGCCTCAAAATAGCTCTGGAAGTTCACAACCCGAAAAACTGCCAAAAATAGTAAACTGTGCGAAAACTAAAAAACTGAAAGAAGCAATGGTGGGGGTCCAAGTGGAATAGGTGGGTGGCCACCAATATCCACCTAAATCAGATGCATTACAGTTTAGAGGGGACTTCTTTATTGGTTGTCTTCACGGATTTAGATTGGGCTGATGACCCTGATGATCGACTACAGGTTATGTTTTGAGCCTTGGTTTAGGACGTGTCACTTGGGCCTGTAAGAAACAATAGGCTATTTAAATTTCTTCAACATAAACAGAGTATCGAGAAATGGTAAATGCAAGTCAGGAAGCCTTTTGTCTTCGAGAGATCCTTTCAGAGTTTGGATTCAAGCAACAACATCCGACCAACCTTTGGTGTAACAATCAGAGTACCATCAAGCTCGCCAAAGACTGAGTTCAACATCAGCGTAACAAACACATCAAGCTACACATGCACCTCATTAGAAAGCTCATTCATGATCAAGTTATTGAAGTGCTCTTTTGTCCTACAGAAGATCAAGTTGCAGACATTTTCACAAAGTCTCTTATAGAAGCGAAGTTTTCCAAACTTCAATCTATGTTAGGAGTTTAGGAAGTTGTCATTAAGGGGACATAGGCTCTAATGCCTCCTTCCTTCTCCTATTGTGTCACCATTGTAAATCCTTCAATCCTATCCAAAGTTGTTCTTAAGGGGGGATGTTAAGATATTTAGACACTTAGGAGTTAGTTAATATCTACTTGGCATAATGTGTCGTTAGGTAAAAGTGTGTTTCTTAATGTGTTTCTTTAGTATGCATTTGTAGTTAGGAAATCCGACGGTCACGATATGTTCCTGAGATAGAGTGATCTAGCGGTTCATACTCTCCTCGATCTTAACGACCATTGATCTATGGCTTAACACCTAATTGGTCCATGATCTCTATTTAAAGAGCATGGAGGGTCATTTGTCGATGATCGATTGTGAGAAAATCTCTTGTAAAATCTCTCTGTAATCTTTTTCTTTTGCATTAATAAACTACTCCAAGTGGTCGCGTTGGCTGGGGCCGTGGATGTTTCCTGAGAGGGGTCTTTTTCTTTTGCATTAATAAACTGCTCCAAGTGGCCGCGTTGGCTGGGTTCGTGGATGTTTCCCAAGAGGGGTTTGACCACGTGAAAACATGAGTGTGTTGATCTTTGATCCGGTTATGCGAGTGGTTACTGAAGGTGTTGGTCATCTGTTGGAATACCTGTGTTGTCGAACATCGAGTACCATTTTGTAGGACAGGTCATCGATGAATGTGGAGTCTCTCTTGAGAAATTTCATACAAAAGAGAACTGTGCAAACATGTTCAAAAAATCAATAATGTTAGAGAAGCTACGTTGATGCTTGGCTTCTCTTGGCTTGCAGAAAAGGTGATGAACAAAAGAAGGAGCAAGGTATCAAGGTATCAGGTTAATTGTTGTCAAGGTGGAGATTCTTAAACAGTGACAACAAACTCCCAAGATTAGGATTTTAGATCCTATTATTCCGAATTGGTTTTAACTAAATGAGACCAAGGATAGGAGTGCATTCATTTTCAATTTCCTATGTCAATGTATTTATGTAAGCCCGAGGGGTGAGAGAGGAGTGTGAGTGAACTGTTATAATCTCCTTGATTTGAATAAGCTTGGTGAACCTAACCCAACATTTGAGTGAACCACTTAAAACGGTATATTTCTTGTCTGCGTATTTATTGATTAATTTATATAATATTTATGTTTCCACATTTACAAATATAACAACTTGTTACTAAGCAACTCCCCTCGTTCCATTTTAACTCAGAAAGTTTGAAATATTGATAACCAGATGTTACTCTTTACTTTTCATATTATCATCAAACCCAATAAATCTATTGATTCTTCACATCAAAAATCTAATCATATAACTCACTGGTTCGCTCGTTGAATAGTTATATTTCATCGCATTTTTCTAAGAAGAGTTTATTTTTGTTTTCTTTTCTTCACTCACTCGTTCACTTGCAGTGTTTTTTATTTCTTTATCAATAACTTGTTCAATCACTAACAGTGTTTCGTCCGTTGGTCAAGTGAATGTGTGCCATGGAATATAGCCTACACATGACTGAGAAGGACAGGTTCGAGAATATTATTTGCTCATGAAATCGGATGAAAGAATAGGGACTGAATAACCGTGACCCGAGTGCCAACCCATCTTCGTTGGACCACTCTGTTTTTTCTCAGGAAAAACAGACTCGAATATTTTACAGTATATAAACATTTGGAATTTTTTCAGATAATAATGGTCTGAATCAACTTATAATTAAAAATTGCTGAAATTGCAAACTTTCATTGCTGAATTTGTGTTTCTTATTGCAAAGAAACCTTTACGCTAACTTTAAAAAAATGTTATAAATTCACAAGAACTATTACAATGAATTACTCTTTTACTCATTATCAAGGTTTTTATTATTAAGGTTTTCTTTAGCAATTGAGGGTAATTAATTTGTATAAAGTTTATAATGGAAACTGAAGAAGTTGGAACGGAAATGACCTTGAAAGCCATGGAAGGTGAAGGCAAACAAAGAGAAGTTATCATAGAAAGTGTGTATATATTAAAGAGGAAGAGTATGAATTTGAAGGAGTCCATATGGATAATGGACATAGAGGATATATGAAACCTTCCTTAGTTGTACTTGAAAAGGATGATAGGCTGCCTCAGTTGCAGTAAAAGATATTGATAAGGAGAAGGTAACTTTGAATGATGGGTGTTGAATAGTCCAATGCAATAGAAGTTGAAGAGAAGAATATAAAAATGAACTTTTGTTTTATTTAACTATTTAAGTGTTTATACTTGTGTATTTTTAACAATAGTTTTAAATATTTCGAAGCTAAGATGGATTTTGAATAGTTCCAGATACAATAAAAGTTGACAATAGTCTTAAATATTTGGAAGTTAAGATGGATTTTGAATAGTTCAAGATACAATAAAAGTTGAAGAGAAGAATATAAAAAGGAACCTTTGTTATATTCAACCATTTATGTGTTATTTATGTGTTTATGATTGTGTATGTTTTGACAATATCTTTGTTCTATTCAACTATTTATGTGTTGTTTATGTGTTTATGTTTGTGTATGCTTTGACAATAGTCTTAAAGTTTTAGAAGTGGGAAAGATGAAGACTCTAATGAGGTATTGAAATTGAAAAGAAAAAAAAATAAAAATAAAGAGGAAAGTGGGTGATTTAGAATTTATAGTAACAGAAATGAAGAAGCTTGGAGAAATGTTTTATGCCCAAGAACATGTTATTGAAGATGTCTATGAAGGGTGTAATTTTTTAATGCATGCCAAAACTTGAGGATAAGATTGAGAAAGCTAAAATTGATGATATAGAAGGTATTCATTGAAAGTACAAGAGATGGACATGAAAGTAAAAGGTATCATCTAGAAGTGATACAACATAAGCAAAAGAGAAATTGAAAGTATGAGAAAGAGAATTGTGAAAAAAAATATTGAAGAAGTTAAGAATAACAAATTCGAAGGTTTACAAAAATTTAAAAAAAAAAAAAAAAATGTAAAAATAATGAAGTCATAAAATAAATGTATTTTGATGAGAAATCTATGAATAGGAGTCATGTGGAGTATCATGTTGTGGATGATGTGAATGTTGATAAGGAATTTAGCATAGCAACAACAAAATGGAGAACAAACACGGCAAGCCAACAAAAAATAAACAATTATTTCATTTGATTTGTGATTGTTTGTTTGTTGTGTAGGAAATAACAACAATATCACTGCAGTATGGGAAGGAAAGAACAGTCTGAAAAAGTGCCAAGGCAATTGTGTAAAAGAATCAATGAAGATGATGATAAAGGTGATAGTGATAAAGATGTAATTAAGAAGAAGTCAATATACATTTGGCATAAAATATGGCTTGAATTTAAAAAAAAAAAAAGGACGCCCAAGCTGAGTTCTGGTTGTAGTAAGTGAACTTAAAATGAGGGCATTTTTGGTTTTTGTCACTCAACCAGTATGCTCGAAAACCTGATCAAATTGTAGACCAAGAGCATCAGGGCCTCTGCACTTGTTCCCAATAGTTGATCTAGATTGATGATTTTGGAGATAACGAAAGATTTGGGAGGTAGAATCGTTGGAGCCTACATAATTGAATCCCCTTCTCTTGAGTTAAGCAACGGTCACCGCTTAATGTGGGGGCACTGGGGTTCCTATGATGTCATCAAAACTCCATCTCTAGGCCTTAGTCACGACTGATCTATCCACTAAACATCGAATGGCAAAAGTCCAAATCTATCAAAATTTTTGATAAATAACAGAATTTTCGTTTAGATTTCTGACGTACGCCGTCACATGCCCTGGCTAGCACATTTATGAATTTAATAAATATGGTCGGTGGATTTACGCTGTGTGGTATCATTTCTAAGAGGCTGAGCTAATTTTATTGAGATCCATGGATGTACGAGCGGGGTTGTGTTAGGTGGTATTGTTATAGGCGGCGTGATATTTTTGTGAACAGCTGGAAGCTTCTACAAGAGAGAAGCCACCCACTTAGGGAAAAGAGGAGGAAGAGTTGTGCATAATTAGGGGCACAAATATGAGGAAGAGGAGGAAAACAAAGGGGAGAGAAAAAAGAAGAAAAAGTGAGTTTCATGTAGAAAATACATTTTAGAGAAGAAGCAACAGATATAGGTAAAAGATTTATTTTTCTTTCCAAATTGAAAAATAATTTAATGTAATGAAGTATGTTATTAAGTATGTTATTGATACTAAGACCAGTAGCTGATTGTGATTGTAGATAGTAAAAAGTTGTTTACGGTTAATAAAAGAGTGAAGCCATTAAAGTATTTGTAATTGTTTTTTCTTAATTTATGAAATTAAGAAGGAAACCTGTTCAGCCAAGATTCTAAGTCTTTCCTGTGAAAATTGAATATTTGATTTTCTTTCTTATATGTTTGATAGGTTAAGTATTTGTCTCATTCTGCGTAAAGGATATTGTCCTTGTGACAATTGCAGAATTTTGACTCTTTACCGTGAAAGGGAACTTGTAGGGGTTTGAGATTTATGTTTTAATCAATTCAAATAAGCATTTTTTTTTTTTTTAAATAAATATGGAGTTTTTTTTTTATATGAAGATAAGAATGGAAAATAATCAATAAATATTGTTATTGTAGTAATCAAGTTTAAAACTTTAATATAATGGAATTCATCTTCTAGGTTATGAATTGTGGCATATTCTATGTCATAATTATCTTTACATCATGAAGATTAGATTTTGTTATATCTTTTCCAATTTAGGTTAAGAATTTTGACATATTCTTTATCATAATTTATTTTTACATATATAAAGATCAGATTTTTTTTAAATCTTTTACGGTTTAGGTTAAGAATTTTGGCATATTCATTGTCATAATTGAATTATCTTTACCTATAAAGATCACTTTTTTTATATCTTCTCCAATTTAATGTTTCATTGTGTGATTATATTAACAAGATTTTTGGGTAATCTAATCTTACGTGTTGCATTTATGTTCATCACTTTAACATCGTCCAAGAGACAATTCCGGGAGTTAAAATAAAGATTAAAGGACCCAAGCTGACCAAAATTGCCTTGAAAGTTAAATTGCAACGCTATGATTTTACTTTTTTTTTTATGTAATGAGACGACTTTATAATATTGTTTGCTCATCACCTGCACCTATACGTTACGTTTTATGCCCTAGTAAGTTAATACTGAATCAATATTGGTATACCTTAACAAGTGTAAGTCTATTATGCAATCGAAATTCTTAAGAAGTCTATTATATTAGAAATTAGGTCTCTTATATATTTATAATACATTAAAAATATAAGAAGTAAAAATATATTTATAATACATTAATGTATTATATTAAGATATCGATAGAATAAAAAATTATTTATATATTAATTAAATATATTAATGTATTATATTATTATATTAAGGTATTAATACAATAAAACATTTTTTATATATTTATTAAGTATTAAAAAATTAATAAAGTAATAAAAAATTAATAATGTATTAATATATTGATAAGATAATACATTAATAAACTAAAGTATTATTCTATTAATTAAATAATATATTAATGATATATATGTTAATGTACATTATAGTAAATAGAAGTATTAAAAAATTAATGTAATTTATATATTAAAATATTAAAACATTAATGAATAATTTATTGTATGGATGTAATGTATTAATTGAGTAATAATAATGTAAATAGAAGTATTAAAAAATTAATGTAATTTATATATTAAAATATTAAAACATTAATGAATAATTTATTGTATGGATTTTATGTATTAATTGATTAATAATAATGTAAATTACATGATTTAATTAATATAATGTATAAATTAAATTATTTATACATTAATGTATAATATAATGTATTAATGAAATTAATAAATACGTTAAGACAACATTAAATAATATATGGTTAAACTATTGATATAATAATAAAGTAAAAATATCCCGGATGGGGTGTTAGTGGACTCCCCGTGGCAAGAAACGGGACCGGAAACGGTGCAAGGCAACACAGAGCCACGTGACCGGCCCGTGCATCAGTACAACACCATCCCGGGAGAGTTAAGGCGTTTAAATTCGCCATGATGGTCGAGGTCAGGGGCATTAACGCCACCTTTTGCTCCTCCGCAATCTGTATTATGGCTTGGCTCGTTGTATTTGGTATTCCATCTTGCCTGCGCTCGGAAGGGCTCCTCCCTTCACGTCACATGCACAACCAGGCACACTCAGAAACCTTTTCCACCGCTTATCTGCAACTCTGGTTCCTTTCTCCACGCTCTGAAACCTGTTCACCTGCACCCATGAAAGAAAGAATTAGAGGGAAGCCCAAGTGGGGCTCACCCTGGAAGCCCCGCAGACCTACTCTCTCTCCCTCCACCTCCCCGATGACAGGCTCCTCCACCCATCCACCAACTTTGTCCCCAAGCGCCACCCCACCTCTTGTGCAGTCTAAACACCTTCGAACTGTAGCCACCCCGCCACCTACGCAGTCTTCGCTCCTTCACGCCATGGCCACTATCCCGCGCGGGTCACCTACGATTCCACGCTGTCCTCAGAACCCCCGGATGCAATTCTTTGCGACCATGTCCTTCCCTGGATCCTCGAGTACTTGGAGAAGTGCACCACGGGATTTCGGAGAAGCCAAACGACTGCGTCTCCACCAGGCGGCCCACCCCGACAGTGAGCACTTCAGAGAAAGACTGGGCATCCTGTATGATCTAGTCTTCGAGCTCAGAAGGGAGGTGGCGGACCTCAAGTTTCATTTGCAGGCCACAAAAGACAATGTTGCCACCTTTCTACAAATCCTCTCGACCATGCAAATGGAGCTCTCCTCGGACCCCACTGGCACTCCTCCGGGGGAGGCAATTGACACTGAGATAGATGGCATGCTGCGACATGCAGCAGCGCGGCAAAAGGAAGCAGAACACAGCGGCTCAGCTGAGAACAAGGAGCGTGAGGAGTGAAAGGAGAAACGCGGGGACGACCAGCCGATCAACACCGAGGCAGAGCCATGGGCAGAGGACCTCAGAGCCGCGTGGCTAGGATTTTCGCCAGGTGTCTAGCTCGCTTTTGCTGTGCATCCAGTTTCTTTAGGCTCCTAGGCTAGGTGGCATATAGTAGGAACTTTGCTTGTTTTATGAGTCAACAACTGTCTAAGACTGGTGAATTGGAGGCTGGCTGGACTGGTTTCCCCTCTGTTGGGGCAGTCCAGTAACTACAGCCATTTTCATTTTGTATTTTGGAACCTTTTTTCAGCTCTAGCAGGCACTACATATAATATAAACTTCTTACTTACAAAAAAAAAAAATAATAAAGTAAAAATACATTAAAATTATTTTATAATATTATTATATAAATACATAACAGTAATATATTTGAAAGTATCAATTCATTAATACAATATTCATCTATACATTAATTCAATTAACACAATAATCATTCATGCATTAACACAATTTGCTACATTAATAAAGTAATACATTGAAAATATATTAATAAGCTAATAATATATTAAGAAACTATTAATACCTTAAATTTTCACTTTATACTATATTAAATTAATTATTATTATTTTATCTTTATTAATGTATTAACAATTAAATTTAAATAGTGCATTAATTAATATAGCCTGAGTGGGCCTAATGGTTAAGAACATGTGTTTCCTCTTAAGAGGTCACAAGTTCAAATCTAGAGGGGGCTAGGGTATGTATACCTCCGTAGACTTTACCAGTCAAATGGTTGGGCGGAGGGGGTCCCTTGTCCCATAAACAAGGGTTGTCCCATAAACAAGGGGGTCTCATACACCAATTAGGGGTCCCATAGATTAGGTTCTATGCATCACATAGCAACAAGGGGTTATCTTCATCACATTGCAATGTTTGGAAATGTTTGTCACATTGTGAAGTCACATTGCGTTGTTAGGCATTACTACGTCACATAGCGACATTAGGTTCTATGCATCACATAGCAACAAGGGGTTATGTTCGTCACATTGCGATGTTTGGAAATGTTTGTCACATTACGTTGTTAGGCATTACTATGTCACGTTGCGACATTAGGTTGTATGCATCACATAACAACAAAGGGTTATGTTCGTCATATTGCGATGTTTGATAATTTTTGTCACATTGTGACGTCAGAATATGCACGTATATCATACCGTGGTGCTATGGTTCGTCATATAGTGATGGCGAGTCTATGTGCATATCATTGCAACGTCAGAAAGTCCATCACATTGTCACAAAGGAAAGAGTTTTCTAACATAATGGGGTATGAGCATGAACGTCACATATCAAAGGGGGTTATGTTCATCACATTGCGACATTAGCAAATGTTCATTTCATTGCAATGTAAGGTTATGATTGTCACATTGCGAAAATGGGTTCTGCACATTACATTGTGGCAAGGTGTTATGAAAATGTCATATTGCGATTGAAAATGTTTGGCACATTACGCAATGATAGGGCTAGGATAATCACATTGCGACGAGAAGATTATGTTCTTCACATTGCGACGTTCGTATATGTTTGTCTCATTCTAACGTTATTATGCTTATCACATTATGAAATCCATTTTTGTTTGTCACAGTGCGATGAAAGGGCTATGTTCATCACATTGTGACGTCTGTATATGTTTGTCACATTGTGACATTACTATGTTTGTGATGACACAAATATGTTCAACACATTGCCATGACATGACTATCTTCATCATATTGCAACAAGGTCAGGTTCATCACATTGCAACGTCTGTATGTATGTTCATCACATTTTGGTGTTACTACATTAGACATATTTTGATATCCATTTATGTTCGTCTCATTGCGACGATAGGGCTATGTTCATTACATTGCAATGTGTGTATATGTTTGTCACATTGCGACATTACTATGTTTGCTATGACATATATATGTTCGTCACATTGCAATGAAAGGGAATGTTCATCAAATTATGAAAACAAGGCTATGTTCATCACATTGAAATGTCAAGATATTTTCATCACATTTTTACGTTACTATGTTCGTCACATCACGACATCCTTTTCTTCATCACATTGCGACGAAAGGGATATGTCCATCACATTGTGACGAAAGGGATATGTCCATCACATTGCAACATATGTATATGTTTCTCAGATTATAAAATTACTTTGTTTATGATGTTAGGGTTATGTTCGTCACATTACGATAACATGGATATGTTCATCACATTGCGACGACAAGGTTATAATCGTCACATTATGACGTCCGTATATGTTCGTCAAATTTCAACATTACTATTTTCATCACATTATGACATCCATTTATGTTCATCACATTGTGACTAAAGGGCTATGCCCATCACATTGTGACATCTGTATATGTTTGTCACATTGTGACATTACTATGTTTGCGAGGAAAGGGTTATGTTCATCATATTATGATGAGATGGCTATGTTCGTCGAAATGCAACGTCTCTTTATGTTCATCACAATGTAACGTTCGTATATGTTCATCACATTGTGACATTACTATGTTTGATAGATTGCTAAGTTACTTTGTTCGACACATAATAATTACAAAATATAAATTCAAATAAAATAATTAATTGAAGAAATATCACACTAATCTAAAAATAATTAATTATAATTAATTGAAAAATATCATATTAATTTGAATTTCATATTATTAATAATAAATCTTTTAATAATAAATTTCAATAAGTTGGAAGAGCCAACATTATCACAACTACATTTTTCAAAGTATCATTGTTATAACTTCATTTCTATGTTATAATTGCATTTAGTTTCCCTTTAATATATAGAGATAATATAAACCATGATTAAATACACATAAATTAAATCTCTATATAATATAATTATAGATAATATAATCTAAATTTTATTGATAATATAATATTAATTAATTTTGATAAAAAAAAATTAATAAAAAAATAAAATTTATTATATGAAATCAAACATATTAAAAAATAATTAATAAAATGTATCAATGCAAGCAAAGAAAACAATAAATTGAAAAAATAGCCCACTAATCAAAATTTTATATTATTATAAAATTAAAAAAACCATCCTTCAACTCATTTTCACTTAATATGCATCTTGACCAATAATATTAATATTTGTGAGTGACAAACTAAATTATTATTAAACTCATTCTCACTTAATATGCATCTTGACCAATAATATTAATATTTGTGAGTAACATACTAAATTATTAATAAGGGAGATTGCAACCATAGATTTCCATATGTCTCAAAGGTGGCATTAACATAACTACATTTTTCCTTAGCTTGCCTTCAAAGTCTCCTTATTATAAGTGCATTTTACTTATTTTCATTTAGCTCGACTTCAAAGTCTCATTGCTCAGTAGTCATAGTGCATTTCTCTTGCCTTCAATGTCCATATAGCCTAGCTTGCCTTCAATGTATTATTGCTCCATCCCCCTTAGAGCAAGGGGGGAGTCCTTATCACTACATATTTGTTTGAATGTTTTTATTATTGATTTTTGAATGTCCTTATTATTGATTTCCCAAGGTTTTCTTTGAATGATTTTATTAATGATTTCCAAAAATTTTCTCTAATTTTTATAATAAATTTCATAAATTTTATTATTTATTTTGAAAGATTGTTTTTAATCAATTTTTTAGATTTTAACAAAACAATGATAAATTTAAAACCATTATTTTAAAAATAATCCACTCTCAAATATGTTTAATTAAACCTATATATATTCTAAATAAAACATATACCATCCTCTTAATAACAAAATTCACTATCATAATTATAATAAAAAATAAAAAATATATATATTATAATAAAAAATTATAATTTATTATATAATATCAAATATATTAAAAAAAATTAATAAAAAATATCAATTAAAACGATTAATTAAAAAATATAACACTAATCTAGATTTCATATTATTAAAAAATTAAAAAAAAAACTTATTAAACTCATTCTGATTTAATAAGCATCTTCACCAATAATAATTGTGAGTGATGCTGAATAGTTATAGTTATGATTTAATACACATCTTCACCGATAATAATTGTGAGTGATGCCACAAATGAATAGTTATAGTTATGCCTGCAAAATGACCTAAACCCTAATAAATATAATTGAGAAATTTGCATGATAGGATGGACTGCTTTAAAATAAAAACGCATTATAATTATATATTATATTTTTAATATAATATAACCCTAATCGAAATAACGAAACCTAATAAATATAATTGCTGAATTTGCAGGATTGGGCCGACACGTTTCAAATAACAAAAGCAACATTTAATATTCAAACAGTGTACATACGTTATAGGTTAACAGAGAATTTGACATGGGAAATATATTCATGAAATATCAAAATTTTAAACAATTTAATTTTTTTTAATTTTGTTTTCATGTGTTTAAAGAACCTGTGGTTGTACTGCACTTGAATTCCCTATCGCTGGGCTTCCCGTCCCAAAATTAATTTTGTTTTCATGTGTATAAAGAACCTGTGGTTGTACTGCACTTGAATTCTCCATCGCTGGGCTTCCCGTCCCAAAATTAAAAAGGAAAAATGGTGAGAACCAACTAAAATTTGAAACATAAATTAATAGCAGGAGATCCGTGAAGGTAAGAATCGAATGGGAAGGTAAGAATCGAATGGGTAGAGGAATTAAAATTATGATTAAAAGATTGATTAGTTCATCAATTCCATAGGGGGTCATCCATAGGCGTAGCTACAAATTTTTGAAAGAGAAATTGGAGAATCTCGTCTAGAATCCTGGCATTCAAGAGCCTGATACAAAATAAACGGCCAAATTTATCAACAAAATAAATAACTGAAGGCTAAATGCCTCTGCGTCCTTATCAATTAGATTATCTCATTTCAAGGTCATTGCCTAGGGCCAAGAAACGTTGTTGGATTCGAAGGCTGACACAAAAACTCGGGAGGGATTTGCCAAGCGGCCGAGAGGAAGGAATGTGATACATCTTATTAATCTTCTCTTTGGATTGCACAGTGATATTTTCCATTTGCACAGTGATATTTTCCATTTGTTATCGAACATCACCGTCCATCTGGACAGTGATATTTTCCATTTCTTATTGAACATCATCGTCCATCCGCGGCTATTTGCTCCCACAGTATCAAAGTTTGGGCGTTCATGCCTCCAGATCGTACTCGGTCCACACCATTCCGGAGCGCCTGGCCCTTCATTCAAATTCCACATGCGAATAGAGAGACAAGCATCACTATGAACCATTAACACCACTTGCTCATCACATCCACTTAATACAAATTGTTTTGGCTGGAAGACACATCCGCAAACCTAAGGAAATTCAATTTCTGCCCAACCAACCAAAACATCTGCAAAACCAACCAAAATTTGAAACAGAAATTAATCGCAGGAGATCCGTGAAGGTAAAGGAATCGAATTGGCCATCCTTCCAGAACGCACCATATGTTGTTTTGAAACAGAAATTAATTGCAGGAGATCCGTAAAGGTAGAGGAATTGAATGCGCTGTCTTCCACAACGCACACAAGTGCCATTCTAGCCAAATGGAGCCCGACATTCCACGACTACACTATTATAAGCATAATCAATTGTTAATCTCATAAACGTGTCAATCTGATGGTCATCATGTAATTTTTTAATTATATTAGGTAAATGTGAAAAAGTAAACACATAAACTTAAGTATTTATAAATGAGAGGAAGTTAATTTCTGAAAATATGATTCATGGGCTGTTTTCCACAATGCACACACTTGCCATTCTAGCCAAATGGAGCCCGACATTCCACGACTACACTATTATAAGCATAATCAATTGTTAATCTCATAACGTGTCAATCTCATGGTCATCATGTAATTTTTTAATTATATTAGGTAAATGTGAAAAAGTAAACACATAAACCTAAGTATTTATAAATGAGAGGAAGTTAATTTCTGAAAATCTGATCCACTAATTTGAGACTACCACTAAGAATATGCCAACATCTTTTATTATTAGTCTTAAGATTAAAATTTATGATTAAAAGATTGATTAGTTCATCAATCCCAATAGGGGGACTCCTATCTACTAATAAGTAACCCTCCAACATTTTGAATGAATTACTTATATAAAATAGAAATTATAATTATAAACTAAAAATAATTTTGAAAGAATACACTTGTCTTCTTTGGTTGGTTTGCTTAGTTTTCTGCGAGCATTATAGAACCAATTACGATTTTACTCATGGAAACCAATGCATGATATGATAATAGTGGCTACTAGCGAGTCATAAAGTCATGATTTATGGTTTTTAAAAATAAAAAATAAAAAGAGATGAGTTTGGACGATATACACTAGCATATAACGAGAGTATTTCTCTCATATTTCAATAGATGACATGATTTCTCTATTATTCTAATAGATGACATGATTGATACCAATGAAAATATTTTCAAAAAGTCATCTTACCTTTGGATTTTCATGTGCTTATTGTTATATGCAAGGTAGGAAGTTCCATTTCTTTACAAATATACTTATAACTTTTAACAAAAACATGAAAAACCTTATGTATTTTTATAGAGGCAAGAAACTCTAGCATTTATGCAACTAGACCTATCTTCTTTAATATTTCAAAAGACCCATAATATCTGCCGCAACTTTGGTCGACAACTCAATATTATTGAACTTTTTTTTGTTTTCACTTTTATAAAAACATGCTTTCCCACTTTAAAATATCTAACAATTTTGTGCTTGTTTCCATAATTTTTCTTCCTATTCTAGGCATCCTTTCAATTCTACCTAATCCTTGTCATTTTCTTTTCCATTTCCTTTAAAGATTCTATCACAATGACAACTCTTAGTGCTTGGTCATCCCATCTGCGTTGTGTGTTACACTTCTTGTCATTCAATGCTTCAAATGGGCTCATTTTTAATGAGTCTTAATATGTTTTATTGTAAGCAAATGCTAATAAGTGGATGTAGTCTTCCCACTTTGATGGTTAATCCATCACACATATTCTGAGCAAGTCTTTCGTTATTTTGTTGGTACTCTCTATTTGTGCATTTGAATTGGGTGATATGCTATACAAAGATTTAAATTTGTTCCAAAGCCTTTGAACAAAAATTTCCAAAAATTAGAGGTAAGCATTGGATCTCTATCTGAAACAATTTCTTTAGGCACCTCATGTAGCCTACAAACTTATTTCATGTAAATATTTGCAATGTTTTTTGTCGTGTGTGTAGTATTCACAAGAATAAAATGTGCAACCTTAGTTAATTTCTCCACCACCACTATGATGGAGTGACGTTGATTTATTGTTTTCGGCATCTTTGTAATGAAATCAATTGTAACCACTTCCCATTTCCAGTGAGGAATGGGCAATGGATGTAACAACTATGTCAAATGTCTATCATTTTTCTTCACTTTTTGGCATTCTAAACACTTCGCTATGTAATTGGTCACTTATTTCTTCATTCCTAGCCAAAAGTATTGGTTTCTTATAACTACAAATGTTTTTTGATATCCTAGGTGCCCAACATATGGCACATTGTGCACTTCCCCCGCCAGTATATTTTCCACCTCATTGGAATTTGGCACATGTATTTCCCCTGAGTGCATGAGGATTCCATCCTCTTTCAACTCATAATAATTCATTTTCTACTGTAAATTGTCTTTCTATAATATTTCTTTTGTATTTAAATATTGTTGATCTGAATTTGCAGCCTCTAAATTTTGTCTTTTAAATATGTTTTATATATGCTAATGGCTAGAATAATGCATTATGTGATCTATTATACTTATTTCATTAGCCACGTGATTTCTTTTTATATGCTTAATTTCAAATTCATTTTCACTCAAAAATTTCAAGGATCTAGTTTGTGTGGCATTTAAGGTTCAAACAATAGTTGTATATACTTAGCTCAAATATTATCCCCATAATGTAATTTCTCCACATTTTTAATGCATGAACAATGGCTTCTAATTCCAACTCATGTGTAGCATAATTCCTTTCATTCTCTTTTAATTTTCAAGATTCATAGCATACCAAATGATTTGTTTAAGAGAGGACTCCATAGATCCCTTCCTTGCATGCATTAGTGCCAACCACAAAATATTTTCCCAGATTTGCAATATGCAATATCAGTTCACTCCTTAAATGTCTTTCATCTACCGGAATCTCTCTTCACACTTGGGCGTCCATTCAAATTTAACTCCCTTCTTTTGCAAATAAGTGATTGGCCTTGCATTATTTGAAAATCCTTTTATGAACATTTGGTAATACATGGAAAGACCCATAAATGATCTCACGTATGTCACATTTCTTTGTGTTGGCCATCCTTTAGTGGCCTCTTTTTTCTGAGTATTAACTAATATCACATCTATTGAAATAATATGTCCCAAGTAATGAATATTCTTTTTATAAAGTGTGTACTTACCTAGTTTGGCTTACAATTTTTGCTC
Organism: Picea sitchensis; assembly: GCA_010110895.2. Lineage (NCBI taxonomy): Eukaryota > Viridiplantae > Streptophyta > Pinopsida > Pinales > Pinaceae > Picea > Picea sitchensis. Next base: position 14,543 of record SNQJ01S0015421.1, on the reverse strand, counting down.
TCTCAAAACTTGAAGCACCTTTCTCAAATGTTTATCATGCTCTTATTTTTTCCTTGAGTAGATGAGAATACCATCTAAGAAAAAAATCACAAACTTGTCGAGCTACACCCTGAACACCAAATTACACTACCTTAAATTCATAATGTCGATATATTGTTATGAATGTTCTCTTGTTGATGTACTCTTCCTTTATCATTACTGGATGATAACATAATCTCAAATAAATCTTGGAAAATATCCTAGCACCCTTAAAATGATCAAATAAATCATCAATCCTTGGCAAAGGATATATGTTCTTTATGGTGACCTTATTCAATTGTTTGAAATCAATACATAGCTTTAAGGTTCCATCCTTCTTATTTACTAAAATAACTTGGGATGATCTGTAAATTGACTAGGATATTCCACTAAAACAATTCATCACAACATATCTAATAAATAACTAAAATATTTACTATAAGGTTATTTTTCCTTTAGATATCAGACTCTTGATTATTGGTTTTCTTCTTGAAACAATGTATGAAAAATAGAGAACGTAAATAAATAAAAACACCATATACTAATAAACACAAGATATGACCTAGGGAACCCAATATGGGAGAAAACCCAACTAGACAGTGAGGTTGCTCTGCTATCTTTTCTCCGATATAGAAATTCAATTCAAGTAGAAAGAAATAGGCACTCTCTATGTAGTTTGTTTTAACCTCTGTGTAGCGTAGAACATCATCAACGAGTGGTGCACAAATTATGGATAGAATATCCCCCAAAACCATCATTTTATGCCTCAAAATGGCTCCCAAAGGTTCTCAACCACAATTTTGCAAAATAGGACATGCTACTAAAATGTCCCTAGAAGATGAATCCTCCAATTTTTCCGACTCTGAAAGGATCGAGATAGATAAAAATAATGTAATGATCCAAGGAATATTTGGGTCTCCCCAAGGTGAGACACTTGGGCCAATATACCCCTTCTTTAACAAATATTCAAGCTACATCTACAACTCTTTCAATTATGGCGTGCCCATTCTTTAAGTTTTCTTCGACATTGGGATAGCCCCTAACATCAAATCAATAGATAAATCAATCTCTCTCTTTGGTGGAAATCCCGTGGTTTCCCGAAAAACATGTTCAAAATCCGTGAAGACTTGATGGTTTTCAATACTTACCCCTTTATTTCTTGATTCCTCTTCCATATGGGTGCAAAATTTTGACATCCATTTCTGAAACTCTTTTTCAGCTACATGGATAAAATTTCAATGACAACTACAACTCTCGAAATTCCTTGAATATTTCCTTGTTTCCCTCCCTCCCTCATCAAGATAAGTGATTTTCTTCTTGTAACAATCTAGGATAGCATCGTGTTTTTACAACCAACCCATTCCAATTATAAAATCATATGAACCCAATGGTATGATGTTCACATGTACATTTGTGTTGAATCCATTCATGTCTATTAGAAAATCTTTAACCAACCCATTGATCTTTCTATTAGCCCATGTGGATAACTGAGCTAACCAAGATTTCTTATTCTTACTCCTTTGCAAGTAAATTTTTTTGACAATGTTAGAGTTTATGTAACTATGGATAGCTCCATAATCAATTAAAATGGATATCGGTTGGTTATAAATCTTACCTTTCACTTCAATCATAAGGGATTGATACTCCTATTGTTTTTTTTCCAAGGCTACATAAATCCTTGGCATGCTTCCTCTAATATCTTCAATTGTTTCAACCTCCTGAATGTTTTGAACAATCCTCAGTCTCTCTCCTTTGTGAGGGTAGTCTCTATACAATTGATTTCCCTCACATACCCAACATTATATGGGATGATACCTTGGCCTTTTCCAAAATAAATATGTTGTCTTGTGTTGACTTTTGTTTGATTGCCCCTATTGATTTTCTTGGAAGTTTTTCTTTTAAAAGGGTGGCTTAAAAACTTTTTTCCTTTTCTCTTTCTTACTCTTCATATTTTCATTCCAAGTATTTTGGAATACTGTCCTCCCTCCTCTTTCATCTCCTCATGTATCCCTCCAAAGTATTGGGGTTATCATATAGTATCTTTTCATTGTATAAAGAGCATAAACCACTCAGAAACCTTCATATTTTGACCTTGTAATTATTTATAGAATCGTTTCTCATGTGCATCCATTTTCATGCTTCCAAACTTGATTTCAAATAACTCTTTCATATTCCTTTTATAGTAATGCTGAGACGAACATTTTTCTTGGAAATATTCTTTATACCGCCTCCATGAGATCTTCTACTCATCAAGGTGCTTGGCTTGCTTAAGTTTATCCCACCACATGATTTCCTTTCATTGCAAGTTGTAGGTTGAAATTATTACTTCTACCATAGAGAGATAATCATACAATTAGGAATATTTTTTCATTTCCAATAGTTATGCATCAACCTATTCTAAGTTGGTGGCCTGATTTTTCTAAGTTCACCTTGTAGGATGTCTCCCTCGAGAATTCTCCTATACCTCCTTAAATGGGAGACAACTTGGATGCTTCCTGGCCCTGGAATTTTATCTCTCCTAGTATATTTCCCTAGGAAATAATGGCACTTGCATATTCTTCATGACTATATTTCATTCCCATGCTCATCCCTTTTTCTATTAGATCTAGATGTTATCATTTGTCTAGCACTAGTTTCTTTCTTTGTGCTAGAGTATTTATTTGCTTTCCTTTGCATCATATTCATAACTTGAATTATCTCCTCCTGTGCTTTCATAATATCTTCATTAATTGCCATATAAATCTACATTTCTCTTTGTAGACTTATCATAGTCACATACTCCTTTATGTCTCTTCATCCATTAGAATTTGTGTCACCATTTTCTGATGCCAACATGTAGCCCTATTAATTCATCTTCATGACTGTACAACCTTTGGGAATATTCCATGGTTTTGGTTCTCATAAAGGAACCGAAATACCTTCCTATGCCTCTAAATTCTCTAAGAAAATGTACATGCAACAATTTTCTGTTAGACACAAAATATATGCACACAATTCTGGAAAAGGCAATGCATACATTTTTCTTCTTTCTAATGCCACAAGTCATCTTCTTTTGTGCTAATTGTAACTTAAACTACCCATATCAATTTTTTGGGTTGATACTGTTGAAGGAAAATCTCCCTACGGACAGGTAGATCTCCTCAAAGAGCTAGACTCTTAACTCTAAGACAGAAAGTGATTATCACGGTTAGTGACTTTCGTTTAGATCTAAGTGGACTAGTGTGTGAGGAGGAAGGAGAAAAGAAGTACCGTTTACCCGTATTTGTCCCTGCACGCTCCAAGTTGAGCTCCAATATTTTTCTCTTCGATCAGTCGTGTAGACAAACAAAGTACGACCACTTCCTACTCTATCAAGATTAGT
>SNQJ01S0015420.1:76788-108565 GCA_010110895.2 Picea sitchensis | reverse complement strand
AAAAGTTAAAGTTTATATCAAAGTGAGTTTATTTTGTCTAGTTTGAAATTTGAAATCTTTGTAATATGAACTTGAAGTCATAATATATATAAGGTCTTGGTCATTATAAAATGATAATGTAAGATGTATATTAGTAAAAGTATAAGGTATGCAAATTAAGAAAATAATATTAAAGGCAAATTCACCTATATTTTACTACTCACATTATATCTACAAAACTTTTATAAATTGTTAGATTTAGTATAATAATAATATTGTTTACATATTATTTATTTGTTAATACTAATTTATTAGTACCATTATTTATCATTATCACATTTGATGCACATTATTTTATTTTATTTATACTATTTTTATTGTTTTATATACTTTATTTATTTATTTATTTTAAATTATATTAGTCTATAATGATGTTGGTGAAAATTAATAATAATAAATTGATATTCAGCGAAGTTGCTAAAAGTAGAGATATGAAATTTTTAATGCATTCAATGCATCAGCAAAGTACATGACATTGCTGAGCAAGATGAAAATGTCTATAAAGACCTCCGTTAACCATTTCAAGATAGAGCGTGGAATCTAATTCTTAGAGTGAGGAATAGATAAGTCAAAGCGCATATTATAATTAAAGTCCAACATGATATGTATTAAGGTTAAGGGTGATAGTATTGAAACAAATCTATTAACCTAGAAAATAATTTGTTGACGTGGGGAACATTCCTTTATGTATGACTCCATGAGGAGGTCAGCAAATGCTCAAATTTTCCATAGTGTTTATGTTATAAGTAGCAACCTATGATGGGTCCTACTCTTAATTCATGTATATTATATGATGAGTGTGTGAGAATATTTGTAACTTTTCTACTGATACTTATTCTTTAGAGAAGGAAGGTCATGTGGCAGTTTACCATTGGCTAGTAAAAGATTGCATAGATAATAGAGAATTTGGTGTGGTGTGCTATTGAAATTTTAGCTAAGTTAGGAGTGTAGCATATGAATGTTGGGTTGCTTCTATACTTAAGTATGAGTAGGAAGGGGTCTTGACCCTAGAGAGTGTAGTGTGAAGAGGAAGAGAAAGTTGTGGGTTGTACTTAATCATTATCTAGGTTAGTATGGTGATATTGACAACGTTTAGTCCCACATTCTAATGAACATTCGAATGAATATTGTAAGTGAGCCTATGTTGCGAATTTAAAAACTTTAGTTTAAAATGATAGTGAGGTATCATGACAATGTGTTTATTATGTCATAAAGGCATGAAATGGTATATCAACCGAGTTCTACTAGTCACTATGCATGAATCGTTGTAGAGGGTGAGTTATCTAAATGAAGAACACGCAGAAATGATTATAGGGTCTGGCAACAAGCGTTCACTAACTCACGTGTCAACATGGTGCCCTTATGTATAGGCATGCTTGTAATAATGAATTGATGATAGAAAGCAGGATTTTCACGGCATTGATAAAGAGAGAATCCTATACTAGACAATTAGCGTGTTTGAGATATAATCAATACAACTTAAGAAAAGAGGATATCGAGGACAATGGAAAAACAAACAATGAAGTGATGACATCACATGAAAATCATTTAAGTAGTATATTAGTCAAAGTTCCTAAGCATGGAAATTGTATGAAGGCATATGTATTGTATCACTCAAGATAGAGTTATAGTAAATTCAATGATAATTGGTTATAATTACTAAGATATATTCTAGATGGAATTACATGATGGGATTAATGCAATTTATATGTTGAACTCAATATAAGAATCACTTAACTAAATAACTGATGATAAGATAAGATTCTAATTGGCTATCAAAGCGATGGGCCTATGCTTTTAATATACAACTTAGGAAGAATGAATGTATAAGAGAAGCATGTCATTTCATTAATTTAATTACCAATGGTAATAAAACAGAGTCAAGACATAGAAAGGTGACTACTAAATAGGCATAGTTACAAACATGTAATATGTACTCACGACATGTTTAATAAAGTCATTTGTCAATGAGACCAATATAACACCAAGGTTTGCTATGAAAGATAAATAAGAAATTATGTCATAGAAATTCTCCTCATGTGTGAATGATCATAACCGGAAGAAGTTTCTTGAAGAAGTGGGTGTATGTAATGCCCCATATTTTGATGTAGTAGTTAAGAACATTGTTGTTTACTAATCTTAATAATTCAAAGTTTAGCATTTGTTTGAAGTCAGTTATACTTTGTTAGACATTGAGATGTGTACCTCTAAACCTAATTATATGATACATGATATATGCTCATGACAAAGATAGTTATTTGATTATTTGAAAATGAAAAGAATTAAAATGGGTAAGTTGGTACATGTATACCAATTCAGGTTATGTTGTGAAAGTACAATAGATGCAATGCATGATGTAAATAGGAATACATTTCTTAATTGAGTGTCGATGCAAATATGGATTCTTATAAATTTGTGATGTATCTGCATCAATATATTGTTATTGGTGAACTAACCTAGAAGGATGAGATCTGTGATAGCCAAATGACTATAGTATTGAGATGGCCAGATTTATTATTAGACATCCATGAAGATGTTATCATCTGTAAGTTGTACTTACTCTTTGTTTATGATTTGAAATATTATATGATCTATAGTAGAAGTGTGGTTTTGGCCAGGGATGCATGACTTACCCAGTGGATGTTTGATGGCGTGACTCCAAGAGCGATAGTTGCCTGGTATGGCTCGATATGGTGTTGACCCTAGATGCGATTAGGAGGTGGAGGCATTTCCCATAGTGTATCCTCTGAAACCTAAGTCTTGGGAGGGCGGTGTTGGTTCACACTCCCCAATACGTGTGATGAGGAACATCGGTTGTCTGCTAGGAAGCAGTGAGATAGCGACGCACTTCCACTTACGGGTTCTATTTGGAGTTATTTCGATATAGGCGGCAGCTCCAGATAATCTAGCGAGGAAGGAGACGGCGGATATGATGGAAGATGGAAATGGGTTAGGAAGGAAGGATGCTTGATATTAGATGAGAATCTTGATTGGGGATTAAATACTACTGTTGTTTTACTCACTTGTTTCCTACCATGTTTAAAACCCTCTTTGATTTCCTAATGGTATTTTAGGTGTGACAATGAGTTATTGATGAATTAGTATAATTCTAGTTAGTTAAGATTATTAAATGATGCATTATGTGATCTGTTGTCCTACATGTCTTGTGGATCATATAGGAAATAATGCACTAGAAGCAATGATTTTTATCATTAGTACATGCATGAGATATGTGTCGCTAGCCTCATACACACATAACCTACCCATGTACATTAGTATAAGTAATTAATGTATTAATTATTAAAGTAAGTTATTAACTATTTAATTGAATGTTTATTGATTATGTATATTATATTTCATACAAATATCTAGAAACATTAAATAACTTCTTGACTTTGATAGATAGAATTGGGTGTGATGAATTAATGAGCATGGTGGAGTGTTATGTACATTTTGGAGAAAGTTATCAAAAACATTTATTATCTAGCATGAGAATAAAAGACTTTTTATTTTATTTAGTGTTGTTTAATACAAGTCATTTATTTAGTTTTATTTTAATATTTTCCCAAAATATCTGATCTAAGGAGGTGGATGGATAATGATGAGGGGTTGAGGAGACTTGGGGAGTGGTGTATGGAGAATTTGATAAATATTGAGAAGAAGTAGAGAGGAGGGATGGAGAGGTTGGAGCATGATGAGAGGTTGTGTTAAATTATCTTGGAAGTTATAATTCTTGTGATAGTTTTCTTTGACAATTTGTGCTTTGTTGTTCTTGAGTCACGGGCACGGACAGAAACCGAGTTTCTTGGAGCTAGGAAGACGGATAGGATCCTAGTTGGTTGGGAGTATTCTGTTGTTTCACTCTGGGACAGCGGGAAAAGAATGCTTGGAAGTGCCGAGGACTTCTGAAATTGCAACCCGGTGAGCTTAGACAAGCTAAGGAGGAGGTATTTTTAGGTGATATTTTGTTATTGATGTTTTGGGTATACTTATGTTTTAAATTCTTAAATCTTAAAGTTACCCTACTACTTATTTAATCATGTTAATAGATTTATCATTAGGCAAACAGAATAATTGTGAAATGAAAATGATTATGCTAAGGCAATTTGTTGTGTATTTAATAAATGATTATTTGCTTAGCATCTTGTGCTTGGGTGCTACATATGCCAATTTAAGCGATGTCCCGATATATGTCGCGACATAGTTAAATACTTAATACTAATCTAGATTTATGTCCCCAACAACTAGGGTGAGTTAACCAACAGTACACACATGAATAAATTAATTTGCAATAATTATCTGTTAGAATAACAGAAAATGGGGTTGACCAAAATAGCAAATACAATTATTCCCAAAAATCAACACGCATCAATTTCATTTCAGTTTATCGCTGAGAGTTAGATGTCACACATTTATCAGCAAGATATTTAAGCCTCGATCTAAGGTATAGTCTCATTGCCTTAGTGTGCAATCCAGACGACTAGGGTAATGGCGAGCATTGCTATGAAACTGGATTTTGTAATTTCGGTTGCCATGAACAACAAGGAACATGAAGTTTGTGGATACTACAGGATTAGGTTAACTGAACTGAATTAATGCCCAACACTGTACATTCGTATTTTAACAGCAAGTCAACTGCTTGGTAAATGGATTTATACATTATTTAATCTGAGTTAAATTTCGTATTGGGAAAAGAACGGCTACCTGGCAAACTGTGGGCACTAGCCACGGTGCCCAACTTCAACGGCACCGCAACCCAACGCGGTTTTGCATGCCATGGAGGAGCAGGGGGTTCTAGCTAACCCTAAGGGAAGGCTGCGCAGGCTCCAGACCCGATGATGGTGGACACGAATCTTCAGACAGGGACGATTTAACATTTTTTTTTTGGTGTGAAGGACAACTCACGACTCGTGACAGTAAACTTTTGAAATGATGAAATATTTTGGTTTATTATTACCATTAATGTTTAAATTTCGTTATATAAAAACCTTCCTATTGGATTGAACGCTGGAACTCTTTAATCCCTAACGATCTTTCTATTGGTGGCCACGAGTGGATCATGAACGAGTAAAAACGTTCAACCGTGAGGCCGTGACGCGTAGTCTTCGTTCTGTCATATAAGCTTACTGGAAGCATATGGCCAGTAGTTGGGAAAAGACTGTAAGAGAAGCAAATGAGCGGCAATGTTCCAATCTGATACTTAATGATAAAGTCGACCCAACATTTACGGGATAGTATAACCCTGTCATTAACCGCCCGTATTAACCAGAATGTTTGACAGCATTAAAGAAACCAGGATAGTATATTGAACAGCAATTATTGGAGCAGCAATATGGAACAGTAGGTGAACCGCAAAATTGAACCCAAAATATTAGTAGTAATGAAACAATTTCCTTAACGGTGATAAGGAACCCTAAAATTTGAATGCTAAATTTGAACAACACTTTAATATGATAAGGGAACCATAGGGATGAAACGCAATTATCAGACGGAAAAGTTAACGCAGCATTTTTGAAAACAGGTACATTGAAACGCGGAGATATGGAAGCAGATTTTTAGGTACATTCAACTCAGACCAACACAGACCCTTATGACTGCAACTGTAAAACATTAAGACGCAGATTAAAAGCACAAATCGCTCCATACACAGTGACTAAAAATGCCCAGTAATCAGTGCTACCATGCCGGGAATAGTTTCCAAGCGCTGGTTGGTAATGCGTCGACTACCGGTAGGGATTTGCTCCCGCTGCGGGTGATAACTCGCTTAAACAAATGATGCTGTTGTAACAGAAAGAACACAGGATGGATTCACCGGTACATAAATCATCTAAGCCAAGAAAAAAACGACCAAGGTAAATTCCCACAGTGAAACAAGCTGAGAAAGATTTCCCACATGATGCAAATGAAAAGAAACCCAAGCAAACACCCAAAAATGCTTGAGAATCCCATGGAGAGAAACAATGCCCCATACATGAAAACGAAGAACTAATGGAAATCGCCCACTTTATAAAATGAAACCCCCACAGGGAAGAATGTGCCCAAGGTACAAAGCGAAAAACCAACTGGAAGAAGAGTAGCATTGAAACATCAAACACCGATATAAGCTATTAAATTTATTTTTCACCATTATTATGTGATGGTAAATACTTTATTTTACGAGATTGGGTAGCTTAGCGATGAGGTTTCATGGTCACTTAATATCCATTGAGCTCTGGTCCATACATTTCACACTATATCCATTAGCGCAAGGCTGCGCAAGGCCATTCTTCTGAGTTTATAAATATACATAACTTAGAATGAAAACCGGACATGTTACATACGTCCTTAGCGTAACCGACAATGTTTCTCTTGATATCTCCGCCATCGACTCCTGCTTAGACCATGATGAACTCACCGGTGCCTCAGGTCAAATGCTAGGGGTACTCTTCTTCCCCCTCAGTTCCCAGGACATAGGGCCTACCCTGTCAGTAAGTGGCTCTCGGCTAAGCCTCCAGGTGAGCTACCACTCAAGTCTGTGATTCCCAACTCTACCGATGTCGGTCGGTCTCTATTCTCTTAGCATAATACGCCAATCTCGACCAAAAGCCCCCCTCTTCCCTCTCCATTCTTTTATCGACCTCAAACCCTAATTCTCTTTTTGCCAGGTTTTCCACAGCACTCTCTTTTACTTTCTTATTTTTTCTTTTAGTTTTATTTGGTTAATATTCCAATTTTATTTTCTTTTCAAAATTCAATGGTATGTCGCTCATTTTTATTTCCCCCTTTTTTTTTTTTTTTTTTTTTTTTTTTTTTTTTTTTTATAATTTGTTTATAATATAAATACACATATATATATTTCATTTTTCTATTAATAAACATGCATTCAACATTTAATTTACCATTAATATGTCTGTATATTTAGGATTAAAGAGAGATTAGTAGATGGCAAACTAGTAGGGGAAAAGTAAATGTTTCACAAAATGAATAAAGAGGATTTAAGAGGAGGGATGGCGATATAGTAATGTGAACTATACAAGTAAAAGGGAGATGGATCTTGGAAGATCTAGGCGATGGAGGATAGTTTTGTTAAGTAGACAAGGATAAAGAGGGTGATGGTCACGAGTTTTGTTCTCCTTTTTTTTGAATTTACATTGTTAGAATACACTGAAATTCCCCCCAGGTTTCTAGAAGGTCTTAGGCTTGGAGGTTTTAGATTGAGCTGACGATTAGTTAAGGAGTAATGCTTGAGGTTTATTCAGTGTTAGACTTGGGCTAATTAAGTGACTCCATCAACCACCTTTACCGTGACATTCCCTTCAGGTCGCACCACATGCACAAAGGGTGCCACAAGCCTATGGAATTTCTTTTGGCGGCGATGCTTGTAGGATGCACCACGTCCTCCAAGGTTTCCTCACCAACTAAGTTTCTTTTTGTCGCGGCGTGCCCGCCGAGGATACCACATGCTCCAAGGTGCCTGGCCGGTAGCTGTTAGTGAACCTCTACCAACTTTGGAGTCAATACTCATTAGGTGAACAGTAGAACTAAAGAATACAAAGAATAAGGACCCATCCTTATTGTGCACGTCTTAGAATCATTGTGAGTGGCTGTCGCAGTCTGCCCTCGCGGTATCGTGGGTCCTCTCGAACTAGTGTGTTAACCTCTGATTCGAACCCACGGCCCGGAGTCTTTAGCGAGGCGATGGCAGTGGCACAATCCACCCTCTCCTCAACCTCTCTGCGAAATCGGTGGTGGCCTTTACTCCTTATGTGAGTCAAAGTAGAAAGCATCGTCATTTTGCATCAACAATCATGTCAAATGTCAACATCAAATCATCAATCCAAATGAAACATCATAATAAACATATCGGCAAGCACACTCGGCTCGGTCCAGAGTCCAAGGGGTTTCTTTGATGCCTCTGCATCCTCAAGGTCAAAACCACTGCACACTCAAATCAAGCCGGTCAATAGTACCTGTCTATGTCAAATAAGTAACACATCATGTCATCATGTCAATCATCATAATCAAATATAATAGGTCTAACATCAAGGAGTCCGGATCACTTGCGATCAAGTTTCCTCAAAAATAAGTGTTCTGGAGTGCACCGGGCCGGGATGTTATATACTATCTTGAAGTCTTGATTAATACAATAACCTTATGTCCAAATTTAGTACAAATAAAAACAATGACCATAAGAATATCAAATTTGCATACCTCGGAGGGAATGATCTTCTTTGTGGTGTAGTCCTTCTAAATTTTTCCTTGAATAGTCACTGATAATCATTGAATATTGCTGTGAAGCGAACATGGATGGTCTTCTTGAGATGATCCTTCAATAGTTTTCTTAGATTACGGTTGACCATGATTCCTTCAGCCAGTACTTCTTTATAACTCTTTCTATTTTCTTCATTCTTATTTTCTAGCAACCTGGGTGTTTCTCATACGTTCTCTAAAGCTGATGTGGATGTTTCTATCTCTTCAAGCGTTCTTTTTTGAGCTTGGCTTGATTGTTTTGCTTCTCAATGTGACAACTTATTCTTCAAGCTTCTGCTTCTTCTTCTTTCTTCATTATTTGAAGGAAACTTCATGATTCTTCTATTCTTTTAAGCTTCTTCAAGATGATTTTTTTATGTGATTATTTCTTCTTCAGTCCTTTCTCTTCTTGACCAAACTCTTCCTCAGCTAGTTTAGATCATTATTTATTTCCTTAAGATGATCATCGATATCTCTCTCATGTATGCTTCTTCCATCTTCCTTTTGTGCTGCTATGTGGTTCATTACTTCATTTGATATTCAATATTTTCTTTGATCTTCCTAGCTTCTTCTAAATTTGAGTTCTTAGAAAGTTCTCGATGACCTATTGGAATTATTCAAATGCAAACCGTTCCTTTGTTTCATCAATTCTTTCTTGAGTTAATTGTTTTCTTCTCTTATTTCATCTAAAAGCACTAATCAATTCTTTTTCACAATTCTCTTCCTTTTCAATTAGTTTTTTTGTCTCATTTTCTTCATGGCATTCTGTTTCAAGATGTCCACATTTTTCATAGTTAAAGAAAATAAATATACCTCTAGTGATTATGTACCCTTCATCTTAGAATCGTGACATGGTGAACATAATTCTTCTTGATTTTGTATATGCATCTTCTTTTGAATTTTTATGAATTTGTGATAGGTGAAGAATATATGTCATGTAATATCACAAAGTTCTTTTGTTGATGAAGATTTTGCAACCTTTTTTCTTACCAAATTAGGTAATCCTTCCCGATGATCAAAACCATTGATATTTCTTATTCTTCTTCAATTCGCTTCTTGTTGCGGTCTTACCATACGAACTATCATATCCTTAACAGCCTAACGAAGTCAATGTATACGTTCCTTTAAAACTGCGCACAGTCGCCCAGCAACTCCACATCTCATACTTAACCATTATGACCATCAAACATTGTTACTCCATTCTCAGGATAATCCATGATGTCCTTCCGGTGGTCGCGTTTCTGAAGAGGCCCCTTCTCTGATACGAGTTGTTGGATTACTAAGAGGGTGGGTGAATCAGTAATATAGAAAATTAATCCTTTTTAACCACCTGTAATCCAAGTGTTATATCGATATAATTAGCATCCAATAATTGTAGATTAAATAAGAAATAAAAATGAACAACCATACGTACATAGTACTGCAATATGTTATGTAAGAGCCCAAAATTTGGAGAAAACCGTAGATTGTTTTCTTATATATCTTGGAGAAAAATTACATTCATTGGAAGCATAACTTCCTTTGTTGTCTAGGCTGCAACTAGAAGGAGGCTCCAACTCCCTATTTTCTTAGGCTACAGCTTGAGGGAAGCTCCGACTCCCAAATTCTCGATACAACTTGAAGGAGGCTACAACCCGTATGTTCTCCGCTACAAGCTGGAAGGTGGCTTCAACAGCAACTTCTTGGCCTATCAACTATTTGACGGTATAAGTAAGATGATGGAACGTCATACTATCGCTGTGAGGATATCTTTGTTGTAAGCAGCATAACCTGCACCAAACAACATGTGCCAATAACATGAACCATGCCATCAACCTATACCTAAACTTGTTATCAACCTGTACCATTAACAAATGGATCAACCATGAACCAACTGTCTTAGAACAACATGTAATCAACCTGCCATAAACAAGTGCATCAACCATGCATAACTTCATGCCTCAACCTATGCCATGAACAAAATTCATCAGCCATGTTAAGCGGCCTAAATAACATGTCACAAAACCTGTCAAACAACCTATCGACAACACGCACTCATCAATATTATCAACCAAATCATCTACTCGCAAAGTCAATCACCAAGACAACTCTCAAATATGTCCATCAGCCAAGCATAACACAACAAATCATATTATCACCAAGATCAATATGTGGCTCTAATAATATACCAATACAAACATGCTACATCATCCATAAACCTTGTGTCAACAATAATACTAACAGTGCCTCCAACCTTGTACCAGGTATGTACCAATCATTGTAAATACTTATTAACTATGACTCATCAAGATGTTGTGCCAACATCATCAACTATAAACCTCATGTATGTGCCAACTCATCAACTACTTGTCTCAACCATGTACCCAACATGTACCTCAGCCAAAATCCCCTCATCATTTCATCATCCAAATCCGGTTTGTAACTTTGTAATAGACCTAGTGTATATATTATCACATATATGACTATTCCTTAACTTTAACAACAATAATGAACTAGCATTTTCATCAAACTTTATTTTAGTCTCACATGACTAGTTTTTGGATTGATCAAACTAACTTGAAATAATCATAACTATGTTATATATATTGAATAAAGATATGAAAATAGTACACAATGTTCATCAATGTGTTTTATGAAATTCCTCCAGGGTGTAACTACTTGAACCTCTCAGAGAAAAGGATTTATAGAAAAATGGCATACCTTGATTTGAATTCGTTATTCTAGAGAGTGGGCCTTGAAGCGTGCCCATACTGAATATTTGTTGTGTGGATCTGGAAATTTTACACAACATAATAAAGATTGTACTCTAACCAGCACATTTGTTCTTACCTAATTTTTATCTGTTATGAATAAATTATGTTTTTACGCGAAAGACATGTTTTAGACTAGTTTTGGGACTAATACAAACCTATTTTCCATGGAGTGTAACTCCAAAATATAACTACCTGAGATGAAATTCATTACCACAACTACTTGGATATTGTTTCTCAATGGAATATAAATTTCATAGTCTAAAATCATTCTAGAAACAAATATATTCCGAAAATAGTGAGATGACTTTGTAAATAACATGCACCTTAGGTATCATCAAAAGAATTTATCCTACCATGAATTTCGACCTTCTTTACTTCACCTTCTCTCTAAAATTTGGCTTGAATCGCTTTGGTTACCTTAGTCACCTGTAGATATTCATATTCTCAAGAGTAGTGTTATATAAAATGAGAGAGTCTTGCCTCTTATTTATACTTTCATGTAGCTTCCTCAAGGGGTTACCTTTTAACCATGTTAACCCACTTTCCTTATTTTAGGGTTAACCATTTTTTTTTTTTTTTTTTATTATTTAAATAATTTATCCATTAACTTTTATTCTTTAAATCATTTTTTTTTGTATCCAATTTGACTTATATTACCTCATCACTTCACTTTACCTCAAAGGGGTTACACCTTCTAACCATCTTAAACCACTTTTCAGTATTTTATGGGTAACCCACTTCTAACCACTTGTCAACTCGATAATTTCTCCATTAACTTTATTATTTTAAATAATTTCTTTTGTATTCACTTTACAGATTACTATAGTACACTCATCACTTCACTTTATTATTTAGCTGCAAAATCTATTAAACCACTTTGACTACTTTGACCTTTTGGGGCTTCCTGGAAGTAATCATGAGGGTTCTCCAACTTGACATAGACATAAATCTCCAAGCATGATTTATGTGATGTTCCCCATACCAATGGAAATGGCATGACATGTAATATCCATATAATAGTATTTCTTCAAATATATCAAAATACATACCATTATCCATCAAACAAAGCGTGTTCATTACCCAAACTTGGGTTCTCCAACTTCTCATGGCCATAACTCTCTAGTAGAGGAGTTATGTGGCGTTACATATACCACGAAAAGGAGTGAATGCTATGTAATATCCATATAATATTCTTACCTTCAAATATATTAAAACACATACCTTTATACATCAAACAAACTTAAGTCTTTTAACCATATTGTTGGGGCTACCTATATTTGCTACCGGACTTGTCTAAAGGTTGACATAAATATCTAATGGTTTAAATCAATATACAATATCACTCCAATGGTTGACATCAATGACAATAACAATCCATACCAACTATCCATCAACCTAATCACGAAGTTTAAACTGTAAGTAAAACGATATATAGATTCTTTAACAAAACAAAATTTAATCAATGGCTCGCCCTGCAAACTACCTGATTTTATACCTGAAACCCTCAACCGGGTAAACCTTTATTATATTCATTATCCTGAACATTTCACCATTCACCATACAATATATGCAATGTTTTTAAGGTATTCCGCAGATACCAAAACCTAATCCCTTAATATGCGATTAATTTAAAAAACCACTAAAGATAGAAAAATGCGGTGCGACAAATTTATTTGTTGCCCCAAACGTCATCGACCCCGGGATAATGCCCGGAGACGAACACGACATAGAGTGCACTACTAGATAGATCGTCAGACGTATTTTTCGAATCTGATGTTTCCCACAAATATAAAACATACCGAACATTCTCCCACTTGTTGTTTTCTTTGCATCCAAAGGTCAAAGGGGATTATATAGTCAACAATCTGAGGAAACAATGTACATTGTTACTCTACACCAGGAAAACTTATCTGCTAACTTGGACTTTGTCGATAGTCGCAACATTCTTCAAAGTGTCAGCATTTTCCGATAACTTATTTTCCTCAGCCATGTCTCTCAAAAAGTGATAATAAACATCAATATTCTTTTTCTTAGAATGACAAGTAGGGTTATTTTCCATAAATATTACACTTTAATTATCACAACTTATCTTCATAACTCTATGCTCAAACCCAATTCCTGAACAAAATCTTTGTAACCATATTGCTTCCTTTCTTTCATGGTGGCTACAATGTATTTTACTTCTTTAGTTGAGAGTGCCACTACCAGCTATCTTTCTCATCCAAGCGATTGCTCCTCCAAACAGGTTAAAATCATACCCACTTGTAGATATTACGATCTAGATGTTGACCCGGTCTGCATAAACAAATACATGTATGTCCACCATTTTGTCCAATTCTGGTCTTCCTTGATAGCACAATCCATAACTAGTAGTGCCACAAAGATACATGAATACCCTATTTACTGCTGTCTATTAATATTCCACGGTTTGACATATACGCTCCGAAACTCCCCTTTATCTACAATGTCTGAATCTATTACGGACCATTGCATACATCAAAGTATATTTGCTGGCATGTCTGAGAACATGGGACGTAATCCTCTTCTTCTTCATATTAGGTAGGACCTGTCTGCAGTCTTTACACCTATGGAACCTTGGTAGTTTGCTTCATCATAAACCTCTGCAATGTTATTATCAAATATTCTTTACGATTCAACTAGAGTTTCTGTTTGTCGATCTCTTTTAATCTCCATTCCCCATGATGAAGTTATCGCACCCGATATTCTTCATGTCAGAATTCGAGATAAGTGATTCACCTCATGATAACATCCATGTTATTCCTACCAACAACATGTCATCAAATGCAAACGCACTACATAAATGAAGTGATTACCAACCCTGCTTGGAATATACAGTGATCATCCATGCTTCTTACAAAATCCCAATCCAAGGATGTATGTGTCAAAAAAAAATTACCACATCCTAGGTGATTTCTTCAAACCATGTAGTGACTTGTTACTGCCCTGAAACTAGCTCTTTCTTTCCCTTCACTAAAATCGCCACGGAGCTTCATGTATATTTCTTCTTCCAGCAGGAATGTTGTCCTTCACATCCATCATTTCGCTTCAAGATCAAAGAAACAACAATAGATAAATAAATCTAATAGAACTTAACTTAGCAACGGGGGAAAAAATCTCGCAAATTCAATTCCCTCTACATAGGAATAACCTTTGCTACTAACCGAGCTTTGTGTTTACGTCACTTTACCTTGTGCATTAAACTTCTTCTTGAACAACCATTTTCTACCAACCAATTTTCTTCGGTGGCAACTCAACTATAATCATGTTTACCTTCTTATCCAAGTCATCCATTTCTTCAGCCATGGCCTTCTTCGAGAGTTTAATATCCTCCACGAATTCATTGCTTGCTTGACAGTTTTGGGATCATCATCGATAATAGATAAAGAAAAATTGGAATGAAAATCAGTGGACTATACCTTCTTTGGTTTCCTTCTATGTCTATAATCTCCTCAATACTATAAAATTATGGTTCTTCTTCTTCTTCTTCTTCTTCTTCTTCTTCTTCTTACCTTCCTCTTCTTCATATGATTCAAATTTTGCATCATCAAAATCAAGCTCTATTTTCTCAATTTAGTCTTGCGTTTGTAGGAATTCTTGTTTGGACATGTATTTTACCTCTCTAAAAACAAAATCCCAACTATAAGCCAGTCTTTTCTTGGTTTCTGGGTTCCAGCTTATAACCTTTCACACCATCTTTATAACCAATAAAGATACACTTTTCAACCTTTTATCCGACTTTCTTCTATTTTCCTTTAAGAACATGTGCATAATATCACAATAAACCCTCTAAGATGTTAAAGAGAGGGTTTCTTCAAACCATACTCGTCATGAGTTTTATCATCAACACTAATAGAGGTGTCCAGATTGACCACGTAACATGTTTTACCCACTGCCTTTGCCCTTAATTCTTGTCCTAACTTCGATAACGTTGAGCATGCTCCATACTTTTCCGCTCGGTCATGTTCATCCTTTGTGAAACTCCATTCTTTGAGGAGTTTATGGGTATTCTTACGCCTTTCTATACCACTTCTTACCGAATTCTTCCGAATTGTTTCACATAATTCTCTATCTGTTATCACATTCTCAATACCTTTATTTTTATTCTCTGTCTGATTTTCAACAAGAGCATTAAACTCTTTAGGTATCAAATACTCAGTTTATTTTACAGAAAATAAATCCATGTGTCTTGTTGTGGAAGAAAATGCTGCTCGCGGACAAGTCGACCTCTGAAGCTTGACCCTTAACCTAGGCGGAAAAATGCTTATCATGGATGCTTGACTTCCTTTCAAATCTATCTAAGCCTAATGCATGAGGAAGGATGATAGAAGTACCTTTGAACCGACGTTTGTCCCTTCACGCTCGGAGTTGAGCTCCAACCTTTCGCTCCTGTTGAAGTCGCGGACAAAAGCGAGATCGACCTACTCTCTCGACATTAGCTTGAAAACAGATCTATCATTAAATGATAAGTTCATGTAACATCGGTTACAAACTAGAAAAACGGTAGCTTGTCATATTAATGAAATATACGACAACAATGCTTACAATGTTAAAATCGCGAATCAACGGCTTCATCAAATCCTCTTCATCTAACCTTTGCTTGAAAGATCCACAACCTGTTTGATAGCAGCTTCACTGATCATTCTCTTTTGGCTGACTGTGTGTCTCCTCCAGATCATAAGTTCATATGCTCAATTCTTCTTCACCATATGAGATCTATGGGGTTTGGTGTAATTCTCCTTTTCCAATCTCACTTATGAGATCATGTTGACATCCTCATTATCGAGTCCATATCACTTATGAGATCATAGTTTGGTATGATTCCTCTCTTTTCTTCCTTTTCACCATTAGAAAGATTTCTTATATAACCTTGGAGGCTTTAACCACATGAGATATCCTTGGGGAGGTTGAGGATTTGCCTCCTTAGGTTGAGGATCTACCTAGGATCATGGCCCGGTTCAAGGATTGAATCAGCTGCTTTCTGAATGAAAATATGCTTCCCCATTCATCTCAACATCTTAACAACAGCCCAAAATAGGTAGCGCTCCCACAAAAGGACCATCAGAGGCTGTGGCGCTCCTATTAGATTGAAACATGCGGCTCTCCATCTAGCGGCTCCCTCAAAGGGCCCGAGGGCATTATAGCGGCTCACGGCGATTGAGGCGTAGCCTCCCGGGATGAGGGCTCCTCTCAAACTCAATTTTTAGATTGCTTTCAGGTGGCAAAGGTTGTTTGACTCCGGTAGATCAGTTCTCCTCCTTCAAATCAGTCATGTGAGATGTTATAAGTGCCTTAGTGTAAATTGACATGGAAGTATGTTCGAACATCCTTTGCGACACTAGTGACAGCTGCGACGCTTGCGAAAGTTGTGGGAAGATGCGACACTTACAACGCGAGAGGGACAATGCGACACTTATCGGATGAGCAATTTAGATGTGCTAACAGTTGCCCCCAAAGTATGAGGTAGAAGATCTGGTGATGGTGAAATACTTTGTAGACCTCAAGCAAGGGTATAGACTGAAGAATTTGTGAGCTGCACACAAACATCCAACGATATCATGACATGTTTCAAAACCCAAGGCGGGCATACCTATTAGCGAATTTGATCCCGAGACTTACCAAGATATGGCCGCCATAAAATCCATTGCGGATCCATAATTGTATTGATAAAAGAGTATAGTCACCGAAAATACAATGTGGATCTATACTCGATGACTCGGTGATGGTATACGAAAAATTACACAGTGGATCTGAGCTGACAAGACATAATACGACCAATACAAAGTGGATCTATGTATGTTAGTATGTCATTTGTCCAAAAACTCATATGACTGGGCAAAGTATATGTCAAGTGATAACTCAACCCGGGGTCTTCTTACCGATATCGATATGGTATGAATCTAACCATGCAATGAATAGATGTCTGGCGTCAGAACATGGCATAAACCACTTGATTCACCGGTCAATGGTGTGAACGTTAACAAGTGCGCCGAGAGTTCACCATTGATATCAATGATTCACAAGGTACTCTAGTGCATTCCAGTGAATGTGAATAGATGAGCTGAAGTGAACATATGTGGAATCGTCCGATCGAGGAAGGTCAATGATGTAGTCTCTCTTGTCGAGCGATGAGGAGGAACTGCCATTGAGGCATCACGAGGTCCCAAAGAATACCTAAGCGGTTTCTGATGCATTCCCCGGATAAATGTGTTATGATCGTGAGGAATAGGCTTCGTCGAGGAGAGACGCTGATGTATCCCCATCAATGACACGAAAGCAGAACATGGATATGTAGTGGTAGATCCAGCGGACATGGGCCGACACGGGTTTGAGCAAAGATATTTGGGATGGTGACTCTCGAGGCAGATACTTCAATTGAACACCAGCGAAGACACCAACAAAGCATGACTGGACCAAAACTATGTAATTGAATCTTGTGACTTCGTGGTGACCCAAAGAGGTTAAAAGAACTCAAAGTTGGTTCAATGCAGAGATTCGTGGATTGTATTATGTACAAAGTGACGAAATGCGTGTTCAGGAAAGACTCTAGAGTGGCGGATGATATTCTCAAAAGGCTGGCAGCGATCATAAATGATTTTCCCCCATCCAGATAGATGGGTATCTCTTTTTAATTTAACGATCTCAGGGAGGATAACACATGCTCAATATAACTCACCTTTGATGAGTTCCTCTTCCTTTGTTTAATGAACGGAAGAAATGGAGGTTTAGTTCCCATAACAGATGCATCGATGCGTATTTAGCGAGTCAAAGCTGGCTTCGAAGGTTTTGAGTTATAGAGTTTGGAAAAAACTTAAAGAGAACTCTCTCAGTTCCTTTTTAGATAGGTAGTCATCGAGACGAAAGGGGTAAACTTATCTCTCGAAAAGGCATCCCTTTCTAACCTTTTTAATGAGTGTGAAAGGGAAGAATCACTTTCGACAATCTTTTTCATATTTAGAGAATCTGAAAAGGGTTTAAAGATGACTCCAAGTGGTTCCTTTTTCTTATATCCATGTGATCCCAAAGAAGAGATAAAAGTTTGCTTGGTTATGTTCTCATGTTTTTATGAGTGTGGGAAGAACAAAGACTAAGCTTGTTATTCTACCCCCATCTTGAATTCTAGTGGCTTAACTCCAGAATTGTCATCAAAGGCTGGAGACATGACATGCACCCCAAGCTTCAATTCATTCACTTACTTTGAGTTTGTCACCAATTCACGTGCTAGATGGATAAAAGGAATCTGGTGGATGAAATGAAGGTTAAAAATGAGTCCTAACGACGGACTCGACTCGACATCTACGATAACTGACGAAAGATTCAACTTGAAGGGAGAGGCGATTGTTTCATTTTTTAGCTTGACAGGAAAAATAATTATGCTCAGGGCTTCGGGTTCAATGCCCAGATTGTTGTTTTCATTTTTAACGAGCTTTACTCTGAGAAAAACTATGCTCAAAGCCTATGTTTCATTTTAACGAGCTTGCCACAAACAAGAAATATACTAAGTGACATGCCCGGCATGAAAGCTAATTAGCCTGTTTCATTTTTACGCGAACGCCTGAGAGAAGAAAGCGGCATTATTTCAATTGACCTCGTTTCATTTTTTAGCGAGCTTGCCACCGGAGAAGCGTGCCGTGGCGTGACATGAAAGCTAGTGGCCTCGTTTCACATTTCTTGAGCTTGCCACAAAGAAGAGAAAGCGTGTTCATGGCCTCTGTTTCACTATGAGCCACCACGGAGAGAAGGAAGCTGTGCTCGTGATACTTCATATAGAAAATAGTGGCCTCTGTTTCTTCTTGATCACGGCTTCAAAGAGGATAGCGGCTGCGGAAGGATATCATGTCGAGGACAAACTAGGTCATAGCCTCGGAGATATTCTTTGGATGGAAGATAATCACTTTCGAGGAACACATGTCGAGGGTGCGACAGGGGTAAGGAGATCAAAATCCAATAACCCTACCGAAGAGGTCACCATGTCCACTACTGGATCAAAATCGTCGGAAGTTGAGGTCATAGAACGTACCACGCACCAATTGGCTGTCGTCGGAGGTGACAATGCGCATATAAGAACCATAGGGAAGTAACCCGGTAGGGACCGATGAATGAAAGTTGATCAATAGTCGCAATTCTTCCATCGTGGGGAAATATATCACACGGAAAAAGATTGGATACAATAGCTTTCATGGCATAGACATAATCCCGCCCAGGAGTAAACTGAAATCCATGGGGTCTCGGACTACCATGGCATCGATAAAGGCGGTTTCCCTCCCAAAGTTCTGAAGCGAGGAAGAAGGATGCCTAAAGGTTGACTAGTTCTTCTGTTAAAGCTAATAGATTCTGCGTAACCGATGCAATTTGAGGACAATCCAAAGCTTTCCAATTAATAGAGGATAAAATACTAATGATCACACCTTCGTTTATCAGCGTTTGAGGAATGTCTTGACCATGAACCTGTACTATAATTTTGAAAGGATTGTGAGAGGGAAGACTAGGTTTAGTTAGCGCACCCCAATCAAAGGATGGCTTCATTACTTGGAGGGTTTCACGAGAGAAGGAGGAAAATGCTTGAAGACGCTGGTAGGTCTGTATTAACAAAAGAAAAACATGGGCGATGTCGGGTTACTCTCTAGAAGGAGAGGAGGATCGTAGATGATTGGATCGGATCGACCAATGGTGGACTTGGATAGACCGCCTTGGGCACTCGCCGGAGAGTGGGCCGACCGAGGAAGGGGCTGGACCGATCCTTTGGCGTTCCTCAACGAAGATGGGACTGACCGATAGCGAAACTAGATCGACCACTTTGGCACTCTTCAAGGGAGGAGTAGGATTGACCGATGGTGGACTTGGATAGATCACTCTGACATTCTTCAATGGAGGAATGGGATCGACCGATGGAAGCGGACCCGACCGCCCAGGTTCATTCTCAAAGGAAAAGATAGAATTGAAGGGTGGAAACAGATTGCCCGCTTTGGTGTCACTCTTTTGATGAAGAGGTGGGCTGATGATAATGGCGGAGCTGGATCGGCTCGGGTTCATGGTTCAATCGAGGAGGAAACTGGGTGACCACGATCAACGGTGACAGGGGATGGAGGCAGGATTGACGGTCCATCAACGATAGCGGGTGAGAGAAATCTTACGATAACCTTTTGGAAGTTGAAGTTTTCACAAAAGAGCCTAAATCCGTCGCGAGGGGACAAAGGTGAAGTGATGATTATCTTTACACTTAACATCTGAGAACAGCCGGTTTTCTTCATCTTACCAACTTTGAACATCACTAGTTGATGGGGTATCATCCGACATGACAGAGCCGAGTCAATGGCGTGAAAGGACCGCTAAGAACACAGGTAGAACCGGGGCAATCCCTTAGAAAAATGGTCACCCTTACAAAGGCACCGCAAGGGAATTTGGGTTTTGAATTGTTCTTTCAATCTTGTTGATCTCACAACA
Source organism: Picea sitchensis (assembly GCA_010110895.2). Classification (NCBI taxonomy): domain Eukaryota; kingdom Viridiplantae; phylum Streptophyta; class Pinopsida; order Pinales; family Pinaceae; genus Picea; species Picea sitchensis. The sequence goes on along the minus strand of SNQJ01S0015420.1, from coordinate 88,082 downwards.
CTCGGTACATAACGATGTGGTTTCTTAGGGACAACATCTGATGTTGTTGGGTCTTGGTCCTTTGGGCTCTTCTTCTTCTTCTCTTTACGTTTCTTCTTCTTCGATCAACCTGGTTACTTTCTTTGGAGCTTTCACTAGGCGAAGAAAAGGAGAAATGTAAGGATATGATGGGAAAAAGGCAAAAATTGACTGATGATGTTGATGTGTGGGTGGTGTATTGACATCAAAGTATTAGGTGCAACTGAAAACATTGGTAGTAGGATTTGGGGGATCACCGGATGGGGAACAACCAAAGCGGTAATCCGATGGTGAATCCCAGAGGAACTGATTATTAACATATGGAGGACAAAGTTTCAAATGAAGAAGGTATAAGGTTCCCGAAGAAGGTTCCTCCATTGGTGGTACTCCCGGAGTTAAGTGCCGTAACATGACTGCGACCTAAGTTCCACTAAGTAAAGAAACAACATATGCTAATAAGATCTAAGAATCACAACCAAAACCGGGACCTTCTCGATGACCATTACTAGTTGGTGATGAAATCCAAATCGGCGTGATCAAGTCGGAAGGGAATTGAAGGATAGGGTGGAATAAAGTTACAATGGTAACCTTAACGGACTTACGCCTTGGTGCAAGCTTCCCGCGATAATTGTGGATTTACCCTCAAGGGAGAACAGGTTTGACCAATGTCTGTTCCAGGTGCAGTGAGACTTCCTGTCACCGTCTGCTTGTGTAGAACCTAAATATTATGGCCACTAAGGTTACCAAAAACAAAAATAATGCCTGGGGAGACATTCGACAGTCCGACCAACACGCAAGGGCAGGGTATCAAACCCGAAACCAACTAAGAGGCTTCCATAGCGCAGTGGTTACCTCAAAGTGATCCCCATTATACGATCCGACCACCACAATCTGTTAAACCGCGGAGGGTTAGTCCACATTAACTTACTGAATGAAACCTCGTGGACAACACGTATTGAGAGGGATCTGAGCGGAACTTATATGATATTTGTGGATTTGCTCTCCTAACTTTCGGGATGCTAATGTTTTTTGACAACTTTGGAGAGTTTATGCTCACATCCTAATCCAAGTACTACACCTATTCTCTTGTTGGTGGAGGATTCTATCAAAAGTTAGGATAAATTTTGAATTTAGATTGATGATTTTAATATGTGGTTTTTCTTTACGCCAAAGGGTTCATGGAAGTGAAACGAAGATGGATTAAGACTCTGACCCAAAGAGTGCATCGAGCATGATAACAATCATTTTCCTTTCGATGAACATCTAGCTAAGGAGGAGAGGATTCTTATTTTCATATAACAAGCACAACTACGGAATGTATTCAAACAATTCTTTTTCTCAATTAAATTCTAATGTAATGCAAACTTTCCAATACCTTCTAATATGCTCAATAAATCATGAAGATATCTTTATTGTTTGCGTAGAGATGATGATCAATGCAATCACAATGCTTATCTTTGTTAATTATCTTCTTGGTATGAATAGAAACCAAATAGCATAAACAAAACACACAAACAATACACCCTTAAATTATCAATCAAAGCGAAAAACGAAAAACATCATATAAAAACCAAACTTCACACCCAAAAACAAGAGCCGAAGAACAATGATTCTGACTAAAATCAAGATAAAGAGATATGTAAGCAGGTTGTTGATGACTTCACCAAGGTTACTCAACCCGAAGAAAGAAAAGCAATGTAAATCTCAAGCTTTACTCATGTGGGAAAACTCAAATGAAAATAGGTGAAGAAGGCTACAAGATCAATCAAAAGGTGTTTGTTCAAGCACAACAAGGTGATGTCAAGGCTAGCAGGAAGAAGAAATGACTCACGCTAGGTCACTCGGCACAAAAATATGAGAACTCAAACCCTAAAAATGCAATTGTGAAGGTTTTTAGGCCAAGGAAGTGAAAGCTCATTGCCAAGGGAAAAGGCGTTATAAGCGCTCAATGTGGGAGCTACAAAAGTTGGCCTCGATAACTTACTAAATTCGAGGCGAGAGTCGAAAGTCGAAATGTCAAAAATTTCAAAAATTGAGATCCGAACTTGACAAATATCTTTGAAAGTGACAAGGAAAGGAGCCAATCAACTCATGAAACTAATCAAGAGGGGTAAACCAGGTCTAAAACAATCAAGGGACAGAACAAGGTCAATGAGGAGAAAAATCTAAACAAGGAGTTTCGATTCGAGGCTATCTCGGTGGAATTAGCCGGTTTACGTTGTGAAATCTTGCTGGGACAAGTAGATCGACCTCTAGGCTTGACCTTAAACTACAAACAGAAAAATGCTTATCATGGACGACTTCCTTTCAAATCTATCTAAGCCTAATGTATGAAAAGGAAGAGTAACAGAAGTACCACTTAACCGACGTTTGTCCACGCGCTCAGGAATTTCGCTCAATCCTTTGCCCTCGTGAGGTCTGCGGACCATGAGGGCCTAGCCACTTCCTACTCACCCGACGTGCTTGAAAACAGATCTATCATTAAATGATAAGTTCATGTAACATCGGACACAAATCAGAAAGAGAAGCAGGCCAAGCTTGTCATATTAATGAGAATAACGACAACAATGCTTTGTCGTGATGCGAATGTGACAGCTTCATCAAATCCTCTTCGTCTAACCCTTGCACGAAAGATCCACAACTGGATGGCTTCGGCATCTTCAGTTACTTCTCCTTTGGTTGACTATGTGTCTCCTCCAAGATCATAGTTTCATATGCTCAATTCTTCTTCACCATATGAGATCTAAGTTTGGTGTGGTCGCATTTCAATCCTCGCATGAGATCGCAAGTTTGACATCCTCTATTATCGCGATCCATACCACTCGTAGAGATCATAAGTTTGTATGATTCTCTCTTTCTTCCTTTCACCATTAAGCTTGCTTATATAGCCTTGGAGGCTTTAACCGCAAAGGAGATATCCTTTGGGAGGTTGAGGATTTGCCTCTATTAGGTTGGATCACGCTAGATCATGGCGGACTAGGGATTGAGAATCAACTACTCCTGAATGAAAAGATGCTTCCCCATTCATCTCAACATCTTAACAACTTCCAAGAATAGGTAGCACTCCCTCAAAAAAGGCCATGGAGCATTGTAACTCCTAGTAAAACTTTAGAAACGCCGGCGCTCTCAAAATCTATAGCACCCCCTCAAAAGGGCCAAAGGATCATTATAACGCTCCCAAACAGTGTAAAGGGAAGCGACAGCACTCCCAGAAGAGGTATATGGGAGCGCTCCTCTCCAAACTCAATTTTTTGGGTGCTTTCAGGTGGAAAAAAGTTTGTTTGACTTGATAGATCAGTTCTCCTCCTTCCATCCGGTCATGTAGGATGTTATAATTGTCTCCTTAGTGTCGTTTGTCATTGCAGTATGTCTGAGCATCCTTTGCGACACTAGTGACCAACTTGCGACACTTTAAAAGTTGTGGGGAAGATCGACATACAACCTTGAGAGGGACAATCGACACTTATCGGTGAGCAATTCGATCGTAACATATGCCGCCAATCATCTATGAATGAAACATAATACCACCGAGACTTACCTAGTGATGGAGCAGGCATAGGTCCAAACACATCATATTTTTCATATTCAAGATCCCGGATAGAATCTTACTCGAAGATTTTGTTTACCATATATGCAATGTTCCAAAATAAATAGGAAATTAGACATACCCTCAACCATTCCTTTATTGTGTAGTGTTCTAAGGCCCTTTTCTCCAATATTCCCTAGTCTTTGACACCACAACATGGTCTTCTTTTAGGGGATGATATTGGTCTTGTCCTTCTTTATTTGTCTGCTCATGGACAATAGAATTGTTACCGTGGTATAAGTTCTTCCCAACAACTTGTATAGAGTTCCACACCAAACTCCTCGTACCATCTTGCAAGTGTTCTTTCCGGATACGGTATCCTCCCATGCATCATCTAACTTTCTTATAGATGTGGGCTCACAACCAGGATTTTGGAATGTCACCGGAGAACCCCCGGGAGAGTTTTAATCCTTCCATCTTTTAGCAACTTAACCCTTCCACGTCCCAATATTTTTGTTGTCCGAGTCATCTCCTAGAATACATCACCACCATCGCCTTTTTCATATTGAACCACTCCACCATGAGGATTCATATGGTGTGATGCACTAGAATATATAATCCATACATGCGTGAATGCGTAATATTTTTGTATATCCTAGGTAAACATCACCCTCCTTCTTCGATGGAGGTTTTTGCCTCTCTGGAAAAGTGTATAAAATCCTTTGGTTTTTTCAACCTTCTAAGACTTGCGATCTTTCTTATAATGCCTGTTTTACCACACTTCCATGTTTCCTCAAATATTTTTCTTCAGGGGCACCCAGATCTACTAGTATATGTAGATCTCCCCCTTGAAGGCTTACCAGGATTCCTGTATTTTGTACGACCTCTTACAAATAAAAATTTGTCCTATGACCATCCATGCTTTTCCCGCCTCATCTTTGGATAGCAAGGATGCAGCTACGTCTCGAGACTTCAATGTAGAATAGAGTGGTACTACTTATTGCTACAACGAGATTATCCCAAAAGTCTGGCAAAACGGAGAACAAATACACTTATATTCTTATGAAATCGTAATATTAATAGATACGGATTGACTTACTAGAGTATTAAGGAATTTAGATGTTTTGTCAAAAATTCTCCATCTTTATCCTAGGCAAGTACAACTTTTTTGGAAGAAACAACTTGTTTACCGGGGACTTTGATTGATACAAATTCCCAACTTATCCCATACTTCCTTGGGATACGTAGATTCCTGAGGACATTCAACAACACCGAATTTTCTAGGTAGAGTCAAATAGTAGTCCTTGATCTTTTGTCCAACTTTTCCCAATATTCCTTTGACATACCGGTAGGTGGTGTACTGGTATTTTGTGTACTATTAGGTTGTGTACCCATTAGCATGTGTGCTAGTAGGCGGTGTACAAAGTAGGCCTGTACCATGATCACAATGATCCATTGTTCTTTCCTGAAGGTCCTCCATCTTGAGCTGCATAGCTCAAAGTTTTAACCATTGAACTTCTCTATCGATTCTGAATAGCTTGCCATTCCTCTTTATACGCGGTAACCAACTGCAAAAGCTCCCACTAAACCAAGTTTATCACAGACCAAGATCAACTTGATCTATCAAGACCGAGCCAAACCCTCGGCAACAAAATCCCTCTGACCAAAAAAATGAGCTCTGATACCACATGTAGTTTTAAACTTTTGAAGTAAAGAAATGCATATAGATTCTTAAGAAAAGCAATTTAATCAATGGCTCATACATAGGAGTACCGATTTTATGCAGAGGAAACCCTCAACCTAGAAAACCTTTCCTATATTCATTATCCTTGAATTTCACCATTCACCATACAATATATGCAATGTTTTAGGTATTCGTAGATACCAAACCCAATCCTTAATCTTGGATTAATTTGAAAACCACTAAAAATAACAAAATCTATTAAAAATTGCAAAAAACCGCCCAAAAAAAATTTCCAAGGCCTTTGGGCTAGTGCACGATGGCGAATGTTACGCGTATCCGGGGGAATGCACCTTTGAGACCCTAAGAGGTTCCCGATTACGCCGACACAAATATCATTATCTGTAGGTTATTGAATTAATAGCCCACACACACACACATGCAAACAATATAACATAGCAAAATCCAATTGTTGACAATCTCCTTTGGCATTGATGAAATACTTAACATTGATGGCAACTTGCTTAGTCATAATAACATTCATTCTTATACTCTCATCAATGTTTCTATCTCTACCCTTTGACATCAATGGAAAGGTGTATCTCCCTTTGGGGTTGCTCACAGTGAACTCTCCTTGGGGATGCTCCCACAATCTACCACTTATTTGGATTTTCTTTGTGTTTATAAGATTATGATTACTCTCTCCTTCATATGAATAATATATTTCTCGTTGACAAGGGTATCACTCTGAAGACATATCTCTCATTCTTCCCTTGTGACAATGGCTCCTTGAAACATGCCTCTATGCTCTCTTCCCAAGTATTTACCTTTGAATCATAAATCTTCCCCCTTTTGTTCTATTTATGGTGCTTCCTCATGTTCATGTAAGAAATATAAGATAATCATTCAAATATATTCATTTTGGAGTAGGAATTACTCCTAGTCTCTAGCTAAGATACTCAAGGGATTCCTGTGGAAGGGGTTTTAATAAAGATGTATGCCACTTGTTATTTTGTTCCCCACATATTCAATATGATGTTGATGCTGAAACCTAATCCATAAGAGAGTGCACATATTCAACTATAATGTTATTCTTTGAAACCTAATCCCATAGAAAGTGATACTTAACTGGAATGTGCTTTGTCTTGGAGTGCATCATCGGGTAATTTGACATATTGATGGTGCTTGTATTATCACAATAGATTGGAATGGACTCATCATACTCAACCTGTATATCTGTCAAAGTTTGTTTCATCCATAGAACCTGTGTACAACATGTTGTTGCTGCAATATACTCTGCATCGATTGTAGATAAGGATATTCATGAGTTTTTCTTGCTTAGACAAAATACTAAACACTCACTCAAGTAGAACGTTGCTCCATTGGTGCTTCACCAGTCATCAATGAAACCTGCCCAATCTGCATCTATGTAGGAAATAATTGATATATCCTCTCCTTTTGGATAACATAATCCAAACTCTTTTGTTCCTTTGAGATATCTAAAAATCCTCTTCATTGCTAATACATGTGATTCCATTGGTGCTGCTTGAAATCGTGTCATTTGTCCAACTGCCTGCATTACATATGGTCTGGATGTTGTCACATATAGTAAGCTACCAATCATTGACCTTTATTTCCTCTGGTCTGTAGACTTTGAATCATCATCTTTCCTCAACTTGCAACTGGTTTGCATAGGAGTGGTAATTGGTTTGCAATCTTCCATTATGAACCTCTTTAGCATTTCTCTGATATACTTAGTTTGAGAAATAAAAATTCCTTGGTTTCTTTGACATATCTTGAGTTACCTTGATGTATAGGTTGTTGACTATGCTTCCTTTCCATAGTTCGTAGGGAGTTTTGTCATTGTTGTTTCTGAGAATTACTCTGTTTTGAATGTGAACTGATGTATGCGCTACATGTGTCCAAAACATATCTGTCAATTTGGAATCCATTAGAATTGTTCGAGCCATTTCCTATGTAATTATCATCCATTATGATAATGTTCCTTTGTCTCTGAACCAATCTCTAAACCAATCTATGAATCCATGCTCTCGTCCACTATCATATATCTGTCCAAACCCGTTAAGTGTTCTTACGAATCCATCTATATCCATATTGTCCAAGACTCTACTTGCGCAATTGTCCATAATGTTGACCCATTTATCACTATACTATCATAAAGTCTTGATTAATCTATCAAACTATACTTCTGCTAACTGATTGCTCTGAATTTTTCTTCTCAAACTCTACAAGTTGCTCGAAGGAGGGTTCTTTGGTCTGTCACAGCTATTGCATAGACTCCCCCTGTCTAATATTCATATTACTTGGGAGTCTCTAAGCCGGATGGCTCAGAACAATTCCTACTCTGATGTGTATTCATCATCATCTTCATTCGTATATTCATCATCATCTTCATTGGTAGATTTGTTATCTCTCTGAGCTCTTACTTCTTTCTTTATGTCTGTGGATTCATATTTCACTACAATGCTTGAAAGTACAATCTCTTGAACCAGTTACTTATTTACTTGTCCTTCCTTTTTTTCAGTTATTTTTGAAACCTTTATGTATTTGACATCTTTCTTTTTATCTGTAGAATTTTATTCATCTCGTTTTATTGCCAATCTTGCGATCTTTGGTACCTGGTATTTGTTCACATGTTCTTCCTTTTTTCTTATCCATACTTTCTTATATTTGATATCAGTGTTCTCTTTCATGGAAGTATTGATCATGATTCTACAATAACTTGTTATGTGTCCATATTTATGACATTTGTAACACTCAATGTTACGTGTGACCACATAGGCACTTCTTTCCTAAACATTTCTTTTATAATCCATGCAATCTGCAACCTTATGTCCAAAGTAAGTACAATAAAAACAATGACCATAAAATAAATTTGCATACCTGGGAGTAAATGATTTTCTTTGTGGCATAGTCCTTCCAAATTTTTTCCTTGACTGATCATGATCATGATTGAAGCTTCGTTGTGGCTTGAACATAGATGGTCTTCTTGAAGATACATCTTCAATAGTTTTCTTAGATTCTGGTTGACCATGATTCCTTCCTTTGAGTACGTTGCATAATGATTTCTATTTTATTCATTCTTCTTTTCTAGCAACCTAGAGTGCTTCTCTTAATTCTTTATAAATGATATGGATGTTTCTGTCTCTTCAACGTTCTTTTTGAGCTTGATGATTTTACTTATCAATGTCACAACTTATTCTTCAAGCTTCTCAACCTTTTCTTCTTTCTTCATTATCTGAGACTTCATGACTTCTTTTGTTCTTTTCACTTCTTCAAGTTGAATTTTTAATGTGATTATTTATTCTTCAAGTCCTTTCTCTTCTTGAACAAACTCTGCCTCAAGATGGTTTAGATCGTTATTTCTTTCCTTAAGATGATCTGTCAATATCTTCTCTCTCATTTTTGCTTCTTCCTTCTATGCTTCTATGTTGGTTTCCAAACACTGCTTTTGATATTCAAGATTTTATTCGATGTTTCTAGCTTCTTCTAGTTGAGTTCTTAAGTTATCGATGATCCGTTGGGATTCTTAAAAAATGTGAACACTTTCCTTTTGTTTCATCAATTCCTTCTTGAGTGAATTGTTTTCTTCTCTTATTTCATCTAAAGAACTAATCAATTCTTCTTCATAATTGTCTTCCTTTTCAATTATTTTTTTTATCCCATTTCCTTCATAGCATTCTATTTCTAGATGTCCATGTTTTTCACAATTAAAGAAAAACAATATAACTCTGGGGATTATGTACTCTTCATCTTCTGAATCTTCTTGACATGCTGAACATAATTATTCTTTATTTTTATATGCATCTTCTTTGAAATTTTTTGAATCTGTGACGGGTGAAAAATATATGTCATATACATTATCCCAAAGTTCTTTTGCTGATGAAAATTTACCAACCTTTTCTCTTACCAGATTAGGTAATCCTTCCCAGATGAAATCCATTGCTATTTTTTTATTCTTCTTCAATTCCTTCTTGGCTACAGTCTTTTCCCTTTTCGAACTATGATATCCTATAATAACTGATAGCCAAATATAATGTCCCCGTGCCTATAAAAATACTTTCGTCCTTATGCTCCACATATCATACTTAAAACCATTCTGACCATTAAACATTGGTACTCCATTCTCAGAATAATCCATGATCTCCTTCTAATGATTAAATTATTTCCTGAAGGAACTGACTCTGATACCAATTGTTGGATTACTGAGAGGAGGGGTGAGTCGATAATAGAGAATTTTATTCCTTTTTAACCATATAATCCAAGTGCTATATCAATGTATCATTATCATCCAATAACTGCATAGTAAATAAACAATGAACAAATGAAAAATCATACACATACAGAGTACACCAATATTTTATGTGGAAACCCAAAGCAAGAGAAAACCACCGAATTATTTTTCTTATATGTCTTGAAGAATTACATTCATTGGAATCACCAACTTCCTTTGTTTTCTAGCTGCAAATGGAAGGAGGCTCCAACCCCCTAGTTTCTGAGGCTATAACATAAGGGAATCTCCAGCTCCCCAATTCTCTGGCTACAACCAGAAGGAGGCTACAACCCCATATGTTCTCTGGCTACAACTAGAAGGTGGCTACAACCACCTTTCCTTGCCCTGATCAACCTCCCTGACGTATAAGTAGAATGATGGAACCATTTTCATCCTATCACTATGAGATATACTACTGTAAACTTGTACCAATCAACCTAGACCAAACAACCTGAACCATGCATCAACCTGTAATCAAAGTGTACCATAAACAAGTAGATCAACCATGCACCAACCTCTACTAAACAACCTGTAATCAACCTGTACCATAAACAAGTGCATCAACCATGCACCAACCTGTACCTCAACTTGTACCATGAAAAAGTGCATAAACCATGTACCAAACCTGTACAAATAACATGTCACGAAAACCTGTCCAAACAACCTATCACAAAAAAATGTCTCATCAATCTTATCAACCAAAACATATCTACTCACCAAGATCAATCACCAAGACAAATCTCAAATATGTGCATCAACCAAGCATAACACAACAAATCATAATCATCACCAAGATCAATATGTGCTTCTAATCATACAAGTATGCTACATCATCCATAAACCATGTGTCAACAATACTACTAACAAGTTCCTCCAACCATGTACCAAGTATGTACCAATCAACTATGACTCATCAAGATGTACCAACATCATCAACTATACACCTCATGTATGTGCCAACTCATCAACTACTTGTCTCAACCATGTACCCAACATGTACCTCAACCAAAAGCCCTCATCAATTTCATCATCCAAATATGATTTCTAACTCTATAGTAGACCTGGTGTATAGGATCAGATACCTACAAACCTTCCTTAAATTTAACAACAAGAGACTATCATTTTCATCAAACTTTTCTTTAGTCTCACATGACTAGTTTTGGATTAGTCAACAACCCTACCTTGAAATAATCATAACTATGTGCATGTAATGAATAAATATCTGAAAATAGTACATAATGTTATTTAGTGTTTTTTATGCAATTCCTCCAGGTGTCACTACTTGGAACCTCTCAGAAGAGGAGTTATAGAAAAAATGGCATACCTTGTTGAATTATGGCTTATTCTAGAGAGCGAACTTGTAGAGCGTGCCCCGCACAAAATATTTGTTGTATGGATCTGAAACTTTTACAAAGAATAATACAGACTGTAATATAACCAAAAAATTTGGTATTACCTAATTTGTATCTATTACGAATAAGTTATGATGTTTTTACCCAAAACACTTGTTTTAGACTAGTTTCAGGACTAGCCACAAAACCTATTTTCCACAGAGTATAACTCCAAAAATACAATGATCCAGAAGCTAAAATTCCTACCACAGCTACTTGGATATGTTGTATCAATGGCCTATCAATTTCACGGTCTGAATCATTCTAGAAAAACCTTTATTGTGAAAATGGTGAGATGACCTATAAATAACATACCTTAGAAAGAATCATCAAAAGAATTTATCCTCCCTTGAATTTTGCCCTTATTTACTTCACCTTCTCTCT
>SNQJ01S0015420.1:41434-67237 GCA_010110895.2 Picea sitchensis | reverse complement strand
AGAGTCCTCTCAGATGCAAGCCCAGGCCGATGGTGATGGAAGCTGCTACTGCTGGCAGGACAAATCTGGCTGAGAAGAAGAAAGATGGGCCCTCCAGGGCCATACTCAAGTCAATCCCGCTCTCTGTACTCCATGTCTAGGACCATGTGGGCCTCGAGACATGATCTCCTAGTTATCCCTAGATATCGGGGATAACAAATCTGCGATGGGTGAAAAATATATGTCATGTAACTTATCCCAAAGTTCTTTTGTTCATGAACATTTACCAGCCTTTTCTCTTACCGGATTAGGTAATCCTTCCGAGATGAAATCCATTGTTATTTTCTTATTCTTCTTCAATTCCTTCTTGGCTGCAGTCGTTTCCCTTTTTGGACTATCATATCGTGTAACGTCTGATAGCCAAATATAATGCCCCTGTTCCTACAAAAAAAAATTCATGATTATGTTCCATATCTAATAATTTAACTCAGTTTGTCCATTAAATAGTGGTGCTCCATTCTCAGAATAATCCATGATCTCCTTCAAGTGGTTAAATTAATTTCTGAAGGAACCGAATCTGATACCAATTGTTGGATTAATCAGAGGGGGGTGAATCAATAATAGAGAAATTTAATCCCTTTTAACCATAAAATTCAAGTGTTATATCAATGTAGCATTATCATCCAATAGTTTCATAGTAAATAAACAATTAAAAAATGAACAATAATACACATACAAAGTATACTAGTGTTTTTACGTGGAAACCCAAAGCCGAAGAAAACCACTAAATTATTTTTCTTATATGTATTTAAGAATTATATTCATTGGAAGCACCAACTTCCTTTGTTTTCTAGATGCAACTAGCAGGAAGATCCAAATCCCCAATTCTCTAGATGCAACCAGAAGGAGGCTACAACCCCCTATGTTCTCTCGATACAAATGAAAGGTGGCTACAACCACCTGTCATTTCCCTATCCAAACACCCTGTGATAGAAGTAAAATGATGGAACCACTATGAGATACTACTGTAAACATGTACCAATCAACCTGCACCAAACAACCTGTAACAACCTATACCAAACAACCTGTAATCAACCTGTACCATAAAAAATTACATCAACCATACACCAACATGTACCTCAACATGTACCATCAACGAGTGCGTCAACCATGCACCAAATATGTACCAATCATGCATCAAATACAGATAAACTATGAGCCATCAATATGTACCAACATCATCAACTATACACCTCATGTATCTACCAACTCATTAATTAATTGTCTCAACCATGTACTCAACATGTACCTCAACCAAAATCCCTCATCAATTTCGTCATCCAAATCTGATTTGAAACTCTATAATAGACGTGGTGTGTATGATCATATACATGCAAATATTCCTTAACTTTAACAAATAGAGACTAACATTTTCATCAAACTTTACTTTAGTCTGACATGACTATTTTTGGATTAGTCAACAACCCTAACTTTAAATAATCATAACTATGTACCTATAATGAATAAAAATATGAAAATAATACTATTGGTAGCCAATTCACATTTTCTACTATCCTTATAAGCTGCCTACACCAATGTTTTGCAAACCTTAATTGTTCGTCGCAATTCTCAAATAAACGACACTTTTATTCTTTGTGATATTTGCACACTTACCTTCGTTTTTGTTTTCACGACTGTAAGCATGAAAACTTGGTCTTTCGAAGTCGCATTAAAATCATTATTGAATTGTCATTACCATTCTTGTCGATATTCCCATTGCATTTACATTTTACTTATCATTATGCAATTAGAAAAGACCTTTTGATCTGTACTCATTTGACATTCTTTGATGGATTATGTAATTTTGTTTTATGAGTAATTTAATTGTGATGCATTGGCGTCTGGATTTAACTGTTGTTTGATCAATTCCCTTGGAATATTGATTATATGAAAAGCATTGGTGTTATGGTTTAAACTCTTGGTATGATTCGTTCTATAAAACACATGTCGCATAGTCAAACCCTTGGTATTGGTTTCAATTTGTGTGTTTGGTTTTAAAACTATGGCATAACTTTTGATTGCACAAATGGTTTATCCACCTACCAAAGGTTTCGATTGATTGATTGAAGTGGCATAGTTATAACACATTTGCATGTGATTTGAATAGTTGAAAGTGTCGGCAGTTGTACCATGGTAATGACTATTCTACATGGACCGAAAATAGCTCCACCACATTCGCATGATGTCATTAATGCCTTCCCTTATCCCTGTTTTACCTCTGCTAGCATCGGGTAAGCCTTCGATTGTTCTGCTCTTATGTATGCCACGTTCAAACCCTGGCTCATTCACATTGCTTATTGTCTGCTCAGCTCTATGGCACCAGTGGTGCGAATTGAGCCGAACGGTAGTCAAGCCCTGCTACTGTTCGATAACACCCAGAAAGATTTACAAGATAATGGTTGGATCACGTTTGTACAGAGGTTTGAGGGTTTTAATCTATTTGTTGCACAGTAGTTCGCCCTGACTTTTGATGGCTGTAGGGCCAAAGTAGGTGACATTCAGCTTGAAATCAGTGAAGAGTTCATTAGCTCTGCCATAGTGTTATCAGCCATGGGCCAACGATGGTTTAAAAACTCTAAAGTTGAGGAGGTTCCATGGTCGTTATTGTTCCTCTCGCGAAAGGTCACATCCTATGACAGAGGTATGCCGATTTCCACGCTTAAACCAAGGTGGCGTGATCTTTTGATGGTGGTTAAACAATTCGTGACCTGTGAGGGTCAGTATGGACTGGTTTTTCTTTATCACCTTCGAATGTTAATGAATTTTATGGGTTATCCATTGAATATGCCATTTTACTTCCAGCGTAGCCTTTATAAAATGGATAAAAGGTTTAAACGAGAGAAGGTCGATAGTAGCTTGTTCCACCACGGCCTAATCAGACTCATCGTTGTTCACCACTTAAATCTTCACAGTGATAGTTGGCAAGATTTTATCTCTTGAAACGGTTTTGCTGATACAGAGCCTGTCCAAATTGACAAGCCTGTGGTTAGTGAAACCAAGGTCGAGCCACCCATGCCTTTCCATGTCCTACTGCCCTCTCCCAAAACCTCGGTCGACCCTGATATCGACTTACCCAACGTCTTAGCAGGCAAGGTTGAGGCAATAAAAAAAGCCTGTGAGTAAAAAGGTTAAAGGTAACCCTATTGTCGATGGCAAAGGTAAAAGGAATGCTCGACTCATATCGAGACTGGATATGAATAAAACTAAACCTAGTGCTGAGAAGAAGCCCATAGTCCTCAGTGAAGACTCAAACTCTGACGTCGAACGCTTCCTAGCTAGTGAGTACCCTTACTCCAAAGGTCTGTGCTCTGAGCCACCCTATGACTTCGTTTCTAATTTAACCCCTTGCCTAAGGAACAATCCTAGTTACCCAGGGATCAAGTTACCAAACGAAACCCTCGACAATTTAACCAAACCCTCACCTACATTTTTGAAGCCCAGACAGTCGTCATGTGACCAATGTAATGTGTGCTTGGAATGCTACTATACCGGCGTTCCCTTATTACAGTTGAAAATCAAATCATTGGAAAACCAAGTTGCAGTGTTGACAATCCAAAGGGACAAGCTTCAAGCAAATGATAAGAAGCAGAAAACCACTGGTTCCATCGTATTTAGGAATGTCGAATCGGCTACAGCCTTTGTCAGTTCCAAACTGTTATGACCAAGTTGTCTGCTCATCATCCAGGTATGAATTTTGATATCAATTTAATTTTGTGAATTGCTAGGATTAATATAATGATTTGAGTTTGGTTTTCAAATAGCTCTGTTCATCATTCGAAATGACTCTGTCATAATTTTGTGGATCCTGTACATTGTTTTTTTTTTGCTAAAATTAAAAGAAGTTGTGATTTGGTTACATGATTTGGTCATTCTCAGTTTAATAATTGATTGGTTTTCACTAGGTTTGATTCGTTTCTCTGTTGGTTTGAGTTAATGAAACCAATGGTGTTTGTGTTCGCTTGGATTTTGATTTGTATCTAATCTGAACAAGAGATTTTTTTTATGCTAAAATTAGAACATGGTTCTGTTTTGATTTAATATGATGTTGTTTTCATTCGATATCAACGGTTCTGATTTCATTCTTGTGATTTGTTAAAACGATTTCATAGAAATTGAATTAGATTGATGTAGTATATTAAAAACGACACTGTTTTGTCAACATTTTCGTTTGGATTTGGATTATAGCTGACCTGTGCTAAAGATCTCTGCACCCAAATCATGGAACTATTTTGATTCACGACGACTATGTCAAACTCGAACTGTTAGATCTGCTCTTGTTTTGATTGGATTGTTGTATATCTCGAGTTAGCATGATTGTTTTCATGAGTTGGATTCGTATCGAAAATAGACATGATGATGCTCTGTGTTCAAAACCAGTTTGTTAACTCAGATTGATATATGTTATCTCTGACGAATTTGTATGAGAAAATTCGGTTAATAGTTCGTTTTGAAATGAATTCAAGAAATGGTTCCATTGAATGTCAATCGATTTTGTCTGCCCCAATTAGCAATAACAAATGATTGTACAACTCTTACAGATCCTGTTATCAATTGATGGATTTCATTATGACTTCGGTTGTGATAATTTACACACCAGTTTTGATTTGATTTGCTTGTTTATGTTAATACAATTATATCAATTTGAAAATGATCTTGCTATTTTCGTATGGATTCGATTGTGTTTCCTCTTGATGGATGAGGCAACATAAATGATTGCCTATTATTTGTTTAACTGTATCGATTTCAATTTGATATGAAAATGATTTCATTACTGTTTTATACGATTTTGTATACCTGAATTGGTAACGAATTAAACAGAGTGCAGTTATCTAGTTTATCATTTGATACGATACAAGCGTCAGTTTGAAAGAGGCTTTTAATCAAATATCTTTTGATAGTTTGAATGTATTTTCAAAGATTTGAATTGATTTTAATGTTGATTTTGTGTCTGATTTAGACCAGCTACAGAATCGCAAGATTCTGTAGCTAGTCTATAGAATTAGATTTTTATCATTTTCATTAACAAAATATCCTCCTAACTTGTCCATTTTTTACCCCTTTCAGGTACATTCGAATTTCATTGGACATGTTGTGGCAGTCTAGGAGATATTTGTATGATACAGTTTTATTTTAGGTTCCTAGTTTAGTCAGACTTGGGATATTTTCCCAGATTTATGTAAACAGTTTTGATAACCTCCACAGGGATGTTTTACCCTGTGGAAGGTCTTTAAATACTTATTATTTTTGGTAATAAGGATCATCCTCACTTGTGGGAGAACCAGGCTATGGATTTCTAATACAGACTGAGACGAAAGTTGATGTTTTGTTACAGCTTTCACTTTCAACATATCAAACTTTTGTTTCAAGTTTATGCATATCAATTTGCAGTTGATTATAGACTACTTTAGCTATCATAATCTATTGCAGGATGATATGATTTGATTAATGTCTTATCCATATCTGATTTCTTTCATTATTTAAAAGTACAGCAATTACTTGGTTTCAGTTAATGAATCACAGATTTCTCTTCTTCGTTAATTGAATCATTTCGTATAGATCTTTTCATACATGTTTATCTAACTGTGAAGATTTATAAATCATAAGATTGTTGTAGTTTTTATGTCTTGTTTGTCCTGTAATCATATTTGAAGAGCACTGCAGCTTTTTATTTACGAGAAGCTCCTGGATAATTCGGTGCGGGTTTCCTCCCTCCGATCAGCTAAGACAATCATTAAACACAGGACAAACCTGGAGCATTCCTTCAGGTCAGTTTTTTTTTAGTATTTAATAGTTTATTTGTTAGTATAATTTAAGTAGTTTAGTTAGATATATGTGTAGTTTAGATTAGTAGTTAGAGTTAGCATATTAGTTGTGTAGTTTAGATATCTTTATTTCTTTTTCATAAAATTATAAAATAAAAAAAACAATAGCTCTTGCTGTCATAGTACATAATACAAATGAGTTTTTTAGGTTTTCATTCAAATCTGTAAATTGTAAATATTGTACATTTTGTCAATAAGATTTATTTCTATTAGTAGTTAGATATTTAATTTCTTAGAGTTAGCATAGTATTAGATAGTAGATTGTATATAGAATAGATAGATTTGTTTTAGTTTGTTTTAATAGTTGTTTTTAGTTAGATTAGTTAATTTAGAGTAGTTTTCTTTTTGTTTTCTTAGGACTTAGATCGGCTAACGGATCCGCTAAACCCGTCAGGGTGGGTTATCCCAAATGGCTTGGGTTATTAGACAACCCTAGACCAGATCCACTCTCCCAGTTGACGAACGATCAATTTCGCCCGTCAACACAAATGGCGCTAGAAGGAGGCCCTGAAATTAATTAATGGCACGAGGCGGTCGCAAGACTCCTCCACCACCTAATCACTCACCTATAGTGACTAGAAACCATTCTAACTATAATATTCCCCTTCAAACAACAACCACATCAACCGACGATCCACGGATCACAGTTGAGCCAACAACTCCTAATCCTACAGGTGGTGACATACAAGAGATTGTTCGTCAATATCTTATAAGAACTCATAGTGCCTTAGCCCGTTTGAGGCAACCAAATCATCCATTAGACCAACATTTAGATTTCTCTGACATCAAAGAACAATTAGGAGGCACTAATCTCATTGTGAATCCTTCAAATCCAATCCCAAATTCTACCGCAGGAGGATCTGGGATACCTCCTTCACCACCTCCATCATCTCCTTCCTCTTCTGTAGGAGATTCCTCTGACGAAGGCAGTTCCCCTTCTCAGCCTTCCACACCGACTACACCAATGGAAAATTAGAACAACCTTGCTAGACCTTGGCTTGATCAGGATGTCGTAGCTGTACCTGGAGCTCATCATCCCTTACCTAAACATCTGGAGAAATGGCTTCACAAGTTTGACCCTGATTCAAAACAAATCGCTGAAGATCACATTAAAAAATTTATGTTAGACATAAGACTCCGCAATGTCGAACATGAAGACGTTGTCTGTAGGTTGTTACCCTATAATTTTGAGGGCAATGCATCTACATGGTACTTTGCCTAGCAACCCCATACCATTGTGTCTTGGGAAAAGTTTTAGTCATGCTTTTTGGAAAAGTTCGGAGACGGTAAGCCTCCGGAAGTCCTAGTCATGGACCTTTCTAGCTTAAGAATGAACCCAAAGGAAAAAGTTAAAGACTTTAATCAAAGATTTTTAACACTTAAAAACCGAATCCCCGTTGATTCCATGCCTGCCGAGAATCTTATAATAGCATACTACACTAAAGCTTTGCATCAAAGTATAGTTATTTGGGTTAAACGATCTAAGAAAGACACGTTGTTAGAAGCCTTCGAAGAGGCCATCCAAATTGAAAAAGACATACTTAGTCTTAAAGATTCTACTAGCAACGAAACAAAGACTAGTTCTTCTTCCAATAAGAAGATCGAAATCCTTCCCAGACCCGCTCAAAGTAAAACACAACCTGAAAGCTCTGATTTAGAAAACTTAACTAAAGTTGTTCAAAAACTGTCAAATCAAGTTATAGACTTAAAAAGGATGACCGAAGAAGCTTCTTCGAGCAAAGGGCCTTAAAATCCCCCGTTCCGGAAGCCTTTTCCTACCAACCGACCTAATCCAACCACCGAAGGCCTTAATCTAGAAAGTCTGCAATGCGCCCTTCAAAAAATTCTAGAAGCCCAAGATAACTTGATGCCTCCTGATATTCCTGAGGAGGTATTTGAACAAGAGACAGTTCAAGAAGAGGAGTCTTCTCCAAACATTTTTGGACACTTCTCGGATAGAATCTTTCAAGCTAACTTCGAGACAGTACATCCCTATAATACCAGGAGTAAGACAACAAACAAACCTTCTACCAAAAACACTACAACTTCGCCTCCAAATAAATCTAAATAGTTGAGACTAAACATAGTAATGTGAACCCCAATTTAGATTATGATGTAGTTGAAGATCTTAAAAAGTTGTGATTTAACATTTATGTTTATGAATTATTGAAATTTTCATTTCTGCTACAAAAAATGTTACAGAATATCTCAGAGAATGGAAAAAATGGCATTTCAAATGGTAACAAGGTTGTGCAAAACAAGGTTCCTCAGAAGACTTCCACTAAAAACAACCCTGATCCTCAAGATAAAGGAAGCCTTCCTGTAAGTAATGTAAATAATGTAAATAATGTAGATAAAGTAGCTTTAGAAACTGCGAGTAAAAAGCCACAAGCTACCACTCTTAGTACCCGCAAAAATGTACCTCCATTTTTGTTAACGTTCGAAATATTTAATAGAAACATGCACAATTGTATGGTAGACTCATGAGCGTCATCCAATGTGATGTCGTGGTCTATTTTCCAGAAGATTAACGTTGAAGTTGAACCATGTACTTTAAAAATCATACAACTTGATCGGACAAATGTTAAAGTTATAGGCAAACTAAAGAATGTACTTATTAGATTATCGTCTAACCCCAAGGTTCATCAGGTCATTGATATAATTGTTGTGGATATTCTAGAAGTGTATGGTCTATTTTTAAGCAGGGACTAGTCGGAACAGCGACACGGCTATTTCGCAACAGATTGGTCTCACCTATGGCTTCCAGACAACAGCAAGCCTAACAAGATCAAGGTAAATCGTGAATTCTACCTTAAGTTCACAGTCACAAATTTAAACGATCCCAATGAACCATTTACACCTTCTGTTGATTCACCCGAAGTACAAGGGATGGACACCTTTTTCGACAATTTCATGGCTGAGGCTTCAACTATCACCAATCCAGAACATCAGTCTGAGATTGTAGCATATATGCAGACAACAACTTCTATGCAACGATCACATATACCCGATGGAAATCAAATTTGGTCTCTTTATTTTGACGGGTCAAAGTCCAAAGAAGGAGCTGGCGCAGGCTGCGTTATTATCGATCTGGTAGGCAGCAAAACATTGATTGCATGTAGGTTAGAATTTGAATGTACTAATAACACTGCAGAATATGAGTCTTTGTTGCAAGGTATCAGAAAAAATTTAGATATGAACATTCAAAATTTGACCGTCTTTGGCGACTCTGAAATAGTGGTTAGACAAGTAAGAGATTCTATCCACTGTCTGTCTCCGCATCTCAAAAGCTACCAATCTGAGGTATGGAATTTAATGAATAAATTTGTTTCTTTCAATATAAATTCCATTCCTAGATTGAATAATGCTGAAGTAGATTTATCAGCTAACGTAGCTTCTAAACTCTTTCCTGCAGAAGGCTTGTCCCCAAATGCATTCTCTGTCGAACTGTTGTTCCGGCCTTTCGTACCTGACAACATCACGAATTGGAGAGTATTTGATGATGATCAGCAGATTATTAACTTTCTGCACATGGAAGAAACGTTTCAAGGCACGGTGATAGACGAACATAGACACGATGACAATTTGCATGATTTCACGATAATACCAGATCCAAGAACTCTTGATTGTTCATCGGACATGGTAAACTCGATCCCTAAATATGTAGTTAGATTAGAGAAGTTTTATGATCTTCAAGATAATTTTAAAAAGACGGTCAACTCTAAGACCAATAGTTCCTCATTATCATATGAAAAAGTAAACTTAGGAACTAAGGACAATCCATAGTGCATTAATCTAGGGGTAGGATGTTCTGAACAAGAAAAAATTGCATTTATTAAATTGTTCAAATAATTTAAAGATGTCTTTGCATGGATGTATGATGACCTTAAAAATTTCGACCCTAACATCATATAGCATGTCATTCCTATGAAGCCCCAAACCTTACCCCTTCAACAAAAATTGAGAAAAATGCACCCTAAGCTCGAACCGACCATTCAAAAAGAATTGAATAAACTCCTAAATGCAAAGATAACTTTTCCTGTTACGCACACTCAATGGGTTTCTAACCTTCTCCCAGTCCGGAAGAAAAGTGGGGAAATCCGACTCTACGTCGATTTCAGAAACCTTAATAGAGCATCTGATAAAGACAACTATCCTATCCCACCCATGGAACAGATCCTTCAACATGTATCTAGTTATGAGAGGTTGTCTTTACTAGATGGTTTCTCTGGGTACAACCAAGTCCTGATGTCTCCACCAGACCAACTTAAAACTACCTTCCGTACCCCATGGGGCACTTATGCTTATCGAAAAATTCCCTTTGGATTGATTAATGTTGGTGCCACTTTCCAGAGAGCAATGGACAATGCTTTCTAAGGATTAATCAATTAGTCTGTTGTAGTTTACTTAGATGATGTTACTGTATTTTCTAAAAACAAAACCGATCATCTAGCTCACTTACGATTCGTTCTACAGTGATGTCGTAAATACGGCATCTCCTTGAATCCCAAAAAATCCATCTTTGCAGTAGAACAAGGTAAAATCTTGGGATTTATTGTGTCAAGTGAAGGGATGATTATTGATCCCGAAAGGACTCAGGTCATCGCAAAACTTCCCCCTCCTACATCCAAAATATCTATGCAGTCTTTCTTAGGCTAGATTAAATTTGTGAGAAGGTTCGTCCCCAGTTTCTCCGAAATGGTCAGGCCTTTACAGAATTTGATTAAGAAAGACACCCAATATCACTAGGGACCCCTAAAAAGTCAAGCATTTAATGCAATAAAGAAGGCCATAATAGACACTCCATCTCTCATGAGCCCCAATTTTTCTCAAGACTTTACACTCTACACTTTTTCTTCTAACCGTTCCTATGTCGCCATCCTAACCCAAAAGAATGTCGAAAACAATGAAGTACCCATTGCCTTTATGATATCTGCTTTCAAAGGCACCAAAATTAATTACCCAGCGGTAGATCGACAAGCCTATGTTGTTTTCAAAGAAGTCAAGCACTTTCGGTCCTATCTTTTGAAGTCTAGGACAAAATTCATTGTCCCTTACCCAGCCGCGAGGAACCTGTTAGTGTAGAAGGAACTAGGTGAAAAGAGGGCTAACTGGGTCACCTCCTTGCAGGAGTACAACTTAGAAATCACCCCAGCTCATATAGTGAGAGGCCAAGGGTTATGCAAGTTAGTTGTTGATTCAGCAGCAGGATAGCAAGAAGAAAGTGATACGTCAAACCTAGGACAACAAGATCAAGATCTAATCTGTTGCGCACAAAAATTTGTCAGTCCTTGGTATGACGATATAAGATTCTGTCTTGAACATGGGTCAACCCCCGTCACCTAGATCCCGCTAAAAGAAGAGCGTTGAGATTAAAATCTGCCTCCTTTCATTTGGTTAATGGTATCCTATTTCGTCAAAGTCTTTACGGCGTACTGATGCGTTGTCTTGAAAAAGACGAAGCAGAAAAAGTCTTGCTAGAGTTGCATGCAGGAGAAGATGGTGGTCAATTTGGTGATGACACCACTGCCCATAAGGTTTTAAGAGGCAGTTATTACTGGCCCACACTTTTTAGAGATGCCCATGCCTTGTGTCGTAAGTGTATTATTTGTCAGAAAGCATCAGGGCAGTTACAAAAATCAACCTTCCCTTTGCAGCCCATTTTAGTAGTTTCTCCTTTTCAGTAGTGGGGCCTTGATATCATAGGTCCAATCAGCCCCCCATCCTCACAACAACACAATTTTATTGTGACAGCCATGGATTACTTTACCCGATGGTCTGAAGCTACCGCGTTAAGAACTGTCAACACCAGTCATGTAATTGCCTTTCTAAATTCGAATATTATCACTCGTTTTGGTATCCTTGATTGTTTAGTATTCGATAACACTTATCACTTTTCCTCTCTTGAGATGAACGAGTTCTCTTTGGAAAAAGGAATCAAATTAAAGTATTCTGCTAGCTATTATCCCCAAGGCAATGGATTGGCAGAATCAACAAATAAGAACTTGATTAAAATCATCAAGAGAACAGTGGTTGAAAATCACAAAAATTGGCACAATACATCATTAAACGTGTTGTGGGCTGATAGGGTAATGCAAAAATCTATTGTAGGTAACTCCCCCTTTTTTCTTGTTTATGGTAGAGAATCAATTCTGCTACCTCACATTCTTCTTCCTTCACTACAGTTATCACAGAAGATCCAAGAAGAAGATTGTCCTCCTTTGAAAAACCGAATTAACGCTTTGATGAAGCTAGAAGAAGTAAGAGCCCAAGCCAAATGTAAGTTAGATCAACATCAACTATTGGTTAAAAGTTGGTTCGATTCTAATTCTGCTTCTGATAGGAATTTTGAGGTAGGTGACCTCATCTTGAAATTGGACAAACCACATGAGGGAAAGGGAGAGCACACGAAATTTCAAAACTTATGGCTTGGACCATTTTTAATTGCTAAAAAGTTGGATCCCAGTTCTTTTTGATTGCAAAATCTAGAAGGGCAACTTGACACCTATCCAGTGAATGGCCAAGCCCTGAAAAGATACTTTGCTTAACAACAACCCTTTTATATTATGTACATATCTTGCTCTATTTGCTTTTTCATTTGCTTTTTATTTTTTATTTTTTATTTTTATCTTTGAGTTTATGAGTTTGGTTTTTGGAAATACACATACCTGTATACTGAGCTATTCAGACAAAGAAAATAGAAAATTCCTTCACTGAAATAACTGCTAAGAAAATTGTATAAACATCAATGGTATATTTCTGAAATTTATATCTGTGTTGGCAAAAATTCTGTTGTTTGAAAGAAGTTGGCTGATTTCGATCTCTGAGTAAAGCTTGTCATGATCATCTATTATATTTTTACGCTGTCCCTATTCCTTAAGGGAATGACTCAAAAGATGTCTCCCTGCCTTAGGAAGTTGTTTTTGTAAATAAAACATCTCTGGATCTTTGTAAAGGACAGTTCTAAAAAATTCTGATGACGTTTGAAAAAATATGTTAAAATATCATGATTTTCAGCGTCACCCCGCTCAACTATATATCTTTGAAGAAGAAAAAATGAAAAAAATCATTAATCGAGCTGTGGGACGTGCTTGTAAACCCATCGGGATGTTGAATAGGTATGCTGGCAGCGGGTAAATGGATGCATGACGCCAAGACAACTTCGTCGGGGTACTGAACACGCCCGCTAGCAGCGAAGAAATGTCAGGTCTATGAAAATTCACAAATAAAAAACCTCTTAACCATAAATTGTCCTTTATTCTGATGTGGAACTTCTTGGCAGGATACAGACGTCAGAGTGGGTTAAATGGAAACCCTGTCGAGGCTATGGACGCCTGTTGGCAGCAGTGGCTCTGTCAACAGTACTGGATATTTTACCTTTAATATCGTGACTCGTTGGTCTTAAGACTGTTATCGGTTTTCATCTTTTAAAGCACTGCTAGAATAGTTGGTTAATGATGATGTTTATACGATTTTTTGGTTGTTGTTTTTGAGTTGGAATTATCTTTGTTGTCCTAATGTGAATTTGTTCTTTTGGCAGAGATAACAACTTCTACCTGTGTGTCTCCATTGTTGGAAGCCAATTCACATTTTCTACTATCCTTATAAGCTGCCTACACCAATGTTTTGCAAACCTTAATTTTTCGTCGCAATTCTCAAATAAACGACACTTTTATTCTTTGCGATATTTGCACACTTACCTTCGTTTTTGTTTTCACGACTGTAAGCGTGAAAACTTGGTCTTTCGAAGTCACATTAAAATCATTATTGAATTTTTGTTATCATTCTTGTCGATATGCCCATTGCGTTTACATTTTACTTATCACTATGCAATTGGCAAAGACCTTTTGATCTGTACTCATTTGACATTCTTTGATGGATTATGTAATTTCGTTTTATGAGTAATTGAATTGTGATGCATTGGCAACTGGATTTACTTGTTGTTTGATCAATTCCCTTTGCATATTGATTATATGAAAAGCATTGGTATTATGGTTTCAACTCTTGGTATGATTCATTCTATAAAACGCATGTCGCATAGTCAAACCCTTGGTATTGGTTTTGATTTGTGTGTTTGGTTTTAAAACTATGGCATAACTTTTGATTGCGTGAATGGTTTATCCACTTACCAAAGGTTTCGATTGATTGATTGAAGTGGCATAGTTATAACACATTTTCGTGTGATTTGAATAGTTGAAAGTGTCGGTGGTTGTACCATGGTAATGACTATTCTGCATGGATAGAAAATAACTCCACCACCTTCGCACGATGTCATTAATGCCTTCCCTTATCCCTGTTTTATCTCTGCTAGCATCAGGTAAGCCTTCGAGCATTCTGCTCTTGTGTATGTTGCGTTCAAACCCTGGCTCATTCACATCGCTTACCGTCTGCTCTGCTCTATGGCACCAGTGGTACGAATTGAGCCAAACGGTAGTCAAGCCCTGCTACTGTTCGATAATGCCCAGAAAGATTTACAAGATAACGGTTGGATCACGTTTCTAAAGAGGTTTGAGGGTTTCAATCTATTTGTTGCACATCAGTTAACCCTGACGTTCGATGGCTGTAGGGCCAAAGTAGGTGATATTCAGCTTGAAATCAGTGAAGAGTTCATTAGCTCTACCACAGGGTTAGCAGCCACGGGTCAGCGATGGTTTAAAAACTCTAAAGTTGAGGAGGTGCCCTGGTCGTTATTGTTCCTCTCGTGAAAGGTCACATCCTGTGACAGAGGTATGTCGATTTCCATGCTTAAACGAAGGTGGCATGATCTTTTGATGGTGGTTAAACAATTCGTGACCTGTGAGGGTCGGTATGGACTGGTTTTTCTTTATCACCTTCGACTGAAATGAATTTTATGGGTTATCCATTGAATATCCCATTTTACTTCCAGCGTAGCCTTTATAAAATGGATAAAAGGTTTAAATGAGAGCAGGCCGATAGTAGATTGTTCCACCACAGCCTAATCAGACTCATCGTTTTTCACCACTTAAATCTTCACGGTGATAGTTGGGAAGATTGTATCTCTTGAAACGGTTTTGCTGATACAGAGCCTGTCCAAATTGACAAGCCTGTGGTTAGGGAAACCAAGGTCAAGCCACCCGTGCCTTTCCATGTCCTACTGTCCTCTCCCAAACCCTCGGTCAACCCTGATATCGACTTAACGGACGTCTTAGCAGGCAAGGTTGAGGCAATAAAAAAAGCCTGTGAGTAAAAAGGTTAAAGGTAACCCTACTGTCGATGGCAAAGGTAAAAAGAATGCTCGACTCTTATCGAGACTGGCTAGGAATAAACCTAAACCTAGTGCTGAGCAGAAGCCCATAGTCCTCTGTGAAGACTAGGACTCTGACGTCGAACGCTTCCTAGCTAGTGAGTACCCTTACTCCAAAGGTCTGTGCTCCGAGCCACCCTATGACTTCGTTTCTAATTTACCCCCTTGCCTAAGGAACAATCCTAGTTACCCAGGGATCAAGTTACCAAATGAAACCCTCGGCGATTTAACCAAACCCTCACCTGCATTTTCGAAGCCCGGAAAGTCGTCATGTGACCAATGTAATGTGTGGTTGGAATGTTGCTATACCGACGTTCCCTTATTACAGTTGAAAATCAAATCATTGGAAAACCAAGTTGCAATGTTGACAAGCCAAAGGGACAAGCTTCAAGCAAATGATAAGAAGCATAAAACCATTGGTTCCATCGTATTTAGGAATGTCGAATTGGCTACAGCCTTCCTCAATTCCAAACTGTTATGACCAAGTTGTCTGCTCATCATCCAGGTATGAATTTCGATATCAATTTCGTTTTGTGAATTGCTAGGATTAATATAATGATTTGAGTTTGGTTTTCAAATAGCTCTGTTCATCATTCAAAATGACTCTGTCATAATTTTGTGGATCCTGTACATTGTTTTCGTTTCGCTAAAATTAAAAGAAGTTGTGATTTGGTTACACGATTTGGTCATGCCCAGTTTAGTAATTGATTGGTTTTCACTAGGCTTGATTCGTTTCTCTGTTGGTTTGAGTTAACGAAATCAATGGTGTTTGCGTTCTCATGGATTTTGATTTGTATCTAATCTGAACATGAGGTTTTTTTTATGCTAAAATTAGAACATGGTTCTGTTTTGATTTAATAGTATGTTGTTGTCATTGGATATCAACGGTTCTGATTTCGTTCTTGTGATTTGTTAAAACGATTTCATAGCAATTGAATTAGATTGATGTAGTATATTAAAAATGACTCTGTTCTGTCAACATTTTCGTTTGGATTTGTATTATATCTAACCTGTGCTAAAGATCTCTGTGCCCAAATCATGGCACTGTTTTGATTCACGACGACTATGTCAAAATCGAACTGTTAGATATGCTCTTGTTTTGATTAGATTGTTGCATATCTCGAGTTAGCATGATTGTTTTCATGAGTTGGATTCGTATAAAAAATAAACTTGATGCTGCTCTGTGTTCAAAACGAGTTTGTTGACTTAGATCGATATATGTTATCTCTGACGAATTCGTATGAGAAAATTTGTTTAATAGTTCATTTTGAAATGAATTCAAGAAATGGTTATGTTGAATGTCAATCAATTTTGTCTGCCCCAATTAGCAATAACAAACGATTGGACAACTCTTACAGATCATGTTATCAATTGATGGATTTCATTATGATTTCGGTTGTGATAATTTACACACCAGTTTTGATTTGATTCGCTTGTTTATGTTAATACAGTTATATCAATTTGAAAATGATCTTGCTATTTTCGTATGGATTCGATCGTGTTTCCTCTTGATGGATGAGGCAGCATAAACAATTTCCTATGATTTGTTTAACTGTATCAATTTCAATTTGATATGAAAACGATTTCATTACTGTTCGATACGATTTTGTATACCTGAATTGGTAACGAATTAAACAGAGTGCAACTATCTAGTTTATCATTTGATACGATACAAGTGTTGGTTTGAATGAGGATTTTAATCAAATATCTTTTGATATTTTGAATGTATTTTCAAAGATTTTAATTGATTTTAATGTTGATTCTGTGTCTGATTTAGACCAGCTACAGAATCGCAAGATTCTGTAGCTAGTCTATACAATTAGATTTTTATCATTTTCATTAACAAAATATCCTCCTAACTTGTCCATTTTTTACCCCTTTCAAGTACATCCGAATTGCATTGGACATGTTGTGGTAGTCTAGGAGATATTTGTGTGATACAGTTTTATTTTAGGTTCCTAGTTTAGTCAGACTTGGGATATTTTCCCATATTTATGTAAACAGTTTTGATAACCTCCACAGGGATGTTTTACCCTGTGGAAGGTCTTTAAATACTTATTATTTTTTGTAATAAGGATCATCCTCACTTGTGGGAGAACCAGGCTATGGATTTCTAATACAGACTAAGACGAAAGTTGATGTTTTGTTACAGCTTTCGCTTTCAACATATCAAACTTTTGTTTCAAGTTTATGCATATCAATTTGCAGTTGATTATAGACTACTTTAGCTATCATAATATATTGTAGGATGATATGATTTGATTAATGTCTTATCCATATCTGATTTCTTTCATTATTTAAAAGTACAACAATTACTTGGTTTCAGTTAATGAATCACATATTTCTCTTCTTCGTTAATTGAATCATTTTGTATAGATCTTTGCATACAGGTTTATCTAACTATGAAGATTTATAAATCATAAGATTGTTGTAGTTTTTATGTCTTGTTTGTCTTGTAAACATATTTGAAGAGCACTGCAGCTTTTTGTTTATGAGAAGCTCCTGGATAATTCGGTGCGGGTTTCCTCCCTTCGATCAGCTAAGACAACCATTAAACATAGGACAAACCTGGATCATTCCTTCAGGTCAGTTTATTTTTAGTATTTAATAGTTTATTTGTTAGTATAATTTAAGTAGTTTAGTTAGATATATGTGTAGTTTACATTAGTAGTTAGAGTTAGTATATTAGTTGTGTAGTTTAGATAGTTTTATTTCTTTTTCATAAAATTATAAAATAAAAAAAACAATAGCTCTTGATGTCTTAGGACAAAATACAAATGAGCTTTTCAGGTTTTCATTCAAATCTGTAAATTGTAAATATTGTACATTTTGTGAATAAGATTTATTTCTGTTACTAGTTAGATATTTAATTTCTTAGAGTTAGCATAGTATTAGATTGTAGATTGTATATAGAATAGTTAGATTTGTTTTAGTTTGTTTTAATAGTTGTTTCTAGTTAGATTAGTTAATTTAGAGTAGTTTCCTTTTTGTTTTCTTAGGACTTAGATCGGCTAACGGAGCCGCTAAACCCGTCAGGGTGGGTTATCCCAAACGGCTTGGGTTATTAGACAACCCCGGACTGGATCCACTCTCCCAGTTGACGAACGATCAATTTCGCCCGTCAACAAATACACAATGTTATTCAGTGTCTTTTATTCAATTCCTCCAGTTTTGACCACTTGGAACCTCTCACAAAAGTAGTTATAACAAAAATGGAATACCTTGTTGAATTCTGACTTATTCTAGAGACCAAACATATAGAGCATGCCCCACACAGAATATTTTTTGTATGGATCTAAAAATGGTACACAGAATACTACAGAATGTACTCTAACCAATGCATATGGTCTTAATGAATTTAGATATGTTATTAATAAGTTATGATGTTTTTACCTGAAACACCTGTCTTAGATTAGTTTTGGGACTAGCCACAAACCCTATTTTCCACGGAGTGTAACTCCAAAAATACAATGACCCACAAGCTAAAAAATTTATCACAACTACTTGGATATGTTTCCTGAATGACCTCCATATTTCATGATCTGAGTAATTCTATAAAAAATGTTATTGAAAAAAAGGTGAGATGAACTATAAATAACATACATTAGAAAACATTATCAAAAGAATTTATCCTCCCTTGAATTTTGGCCTTGTTTACTTCACCTTCCCTATGAAATTGACCTTATATATCCTTTGCCTACCTCAGTCACTTGTAGATATTCAATATTCTCTAGTGTGATTAAATGAGAGACCCTTGCCTCTTATTTATACTTTTATGTAGCTTCCTCAAGGGGTTACCTTCTAACCATCTTAAACCACTTTCCTTATTTTAGAGCAAACCCACTTCTAACCACTTGTCCACTTATTAATTTATCCATTAACTTTATTATTTAAATAATTTATTTTGTATCCACTTTGACTTATAGTACACTCATCACTTCACTTTACTATTTAAATAATTTCTTCTTTGCAACCACTTTGACTACTTTGACCCTTTGGGGCTTCTAGATGACTCATGAGGGTTCTCCAACTTCACATGGCCATAAATCTCTAACTGTGAGGAGTTATGTGATGTTCTACATACCACCAAAAATGGAATGACATGTGTTATCTATATAGAATAGTACGACCTACAAATATATTAAAAATCATGCCATTATTCATCAAACAAACTTGGGTCGATTACCAAAACCTTTGTGCTACCGGACTTTCTTCAAGAGTTGATATCAATGAAAAACAACCCAATTAATCAACAATATCCCCCTTTAGCATTGATGGAAACACTTTTATGCAATACCTAATTCATATCACTAATTCTCTTCATGTGACAATCGCTCCCACTAGAACCATGCCTATGTTATTTGCATATCATAAATCATGAATTCATATCACTCATTCTCCCCCTGTGACCATCGTTCCCCATGGAACCATGCCTCTACACTTTGCATCTCATAAATATCTCCCCCTTTTTTATCAATGTCAAAGGTATATTTCCATCTGGGGCTGCTCCCCCTGACTAAACTGTTCCTGAAACTGATATCCTAACATGAACTATACTCTTTATGGTTCTTCCTCATGTAAATATAATATATATAATATAATCATTCAAAGGAATTCATTTTGGAGTAGAAATTACTCCGAGCCTCTAGAAAATATACTCAAAGGCTTCTCGTGGAAGAAGTTTTGTAAATTTGTCTACCACTTGTTCTTTTGTGCCCACATATTCAACTTTTATGTTCTTCTCTGCAACCTGTTCCCATAGAAAGTGATACTTGATTGGAATGTGCTTCATATTGGAGTGCATCATTGGGTTCTTTGAGATATTTAGGTTGCTTGTATTATAATAATAGATTGGAATTGGCTCATAATACTCAACCTGTATATTTGTTAGAGTTTGTTTCATGCATAGATCCTATGTACAACATCTTGTTGTTGCAATATATTCTTCTTTTGTTGTAGATAAGGATATTGATGATTGTTTCTTGATTATATAAGATACCAAACACTCACCCAAGTAGAACGATGCTCCACTAGTGCTTCATTGATCATCAATGCAACCTGCTCAATCTACATCTGTGTAGGAAATAAGCGATAGATCATTTCCTTTTGGATACCATAATACAAACTCTTATGTTCCTTTGAGATATCTGAAAATCCTTTTCATTGCTAAGACATTTGATTCCTTTGGTGTTGCTTGAAATTGTGTGACCTGTCCAACTGCCTGCATTACATATGGTCTAAATTTTGTCACATATAGTAAGTTATCAGTCATTGATATTTATTTCCTATGGTCTGTAGACTTTGAATCATAATCTTTGCTCAACTTGCAACTGGTTTTCAGAGGAGTGGTAACTGGTTTGCAATCTTCCATTCCAAACTTCTTTAACATTTCTCCGATATACATAGTTTGAAAAATAAAAATTCCTTGGTTCCTTTGACATATATAAACACCTGCAAAGAATGATAGTTCTCCAAGTAATGACATTTCAAATTCATTCTTCATATCCTTTGCAAATTTATGGCTTAACTTTTCAGGAGTACTTCCAAAAATAATATAATCAACATAAACTTCAATTAATAAAATACTATCTTGAGTTACCTTGATGTAGAGGTTGTTGTCTGCACTTACTTTTTTGAATCCTACCTACCGTAGATATTTATCCAGCATAGAGTACCATGCTCTAGCAGTCTGTTTTAGACCATACAAGGCCTTCTTAAATTTGAACACATAATCTACATTCTCTGACAACTGAAATCCTTCTAGTTGTTCAATGTACACTTCTTCTTCAAGTTCCCCATTTAGAAAAGTTTATTTCACGTCCATTTGATACACTTTAGTATTCTTGGAGCATGCATAAGCTAAAATTAATCGGATTGCTTCCATTACGGCAACTGAGGAAATTTTTTCTTCATATTCAATTCCTTCAACCTGTGCATATCCTTTACATACCAATCTAGTTTTTTACCTTGTAACATGTCCATCTTCATTCAATTTATTTCTGAAAACCCACTTTGTAACAATCACATTCTTATTATTTGGTCTTGGAACAAATTCCCAAGTGTCATTATTCTCTATTTGATCCAATTATTCATGCATGGCCTTATTCCATCATTCATCCTTGTTGTCCTCTTCAAAATCGCTTGGTTCAATCGTAGATAAGAGTGCTAGGTGCATTTTTTCTGGTGAACAAATTCTTCTTCTAGTCTCAACTCTTGCATCTTTGTTTCCGATAATCTGATCTGAAGGATGATTCTTCTATACTCATTTTCTAGGTGTCTTTAGAGGCACTTGCTGAAATTTCTCTTCTAGTTTTTTCTGATCCTCTTCATCTTCCCCTTCTACTTCTTCTTCATCTTCTACTTCTTCTTCGTAAAGTTCTTCCATTGATTCATTTTCTTCTTCCTTTAATTCTCATCCACCTATTTCATCAGTGGTTACATTGATTCTTTCCACAACTCTGTTCAACCTCATATTGTAACACTTGTATGCTTTCCTTGTACTTGAGTAACCAGCAAGTACTACTTTGTCCATACGAAAGTCGAACTTTCCCATTTTGTCATCTTCTCTTTTGATGTAGCATTTGCTTCCAAATACTCTAAAGTGCTTCACATTTGTTGGTATTCATCTCCATAGCTCATATGGAGTTTTTTCATTGTTGTTTCTGATCATTACTCTATTTTGAATGTAAATTCTTCTATGCATTGCATGAGTCCAAAAAAATATCTATCAATTTGGAATCCATTAGCATTGTTCGAGCCATTTCATGTGTAATTATTATCCATTATGATAATTTTCCTTTGTCTCTTAACCACTCTCTTAACCAATCTATGAATCCATGCTCTTGTCCACTGTCATATATCTGTCCAAACATTCTAAGTGTTCTTACAAATCCATCTCTGTCCATATTTTCCAAGACTCTACTGCACAATTGTCCATAATGATAACCCATTTATTATTATACTATCATGAATTCTTCACTACTACAACTTTCAAACTATATTTATGTTAACTAACTGCTCTCGATCTGTCTACTCAAACTTTGCAAGATTCTTTAATGATGGTTCTTTGGTTTGTCACAACTATCAGATAGACTCACCCTCTCTAATATTCATGTTACCTGGGAGTCTCTAAGTCAGATGGATCAGAAAAGTTCCTCCTTTGATGTTTATCCATAATCATCTTCATTGGTAGATTCATCATCTCTCTAAGCTCTTACTTCTTTCTTTATGTCTGTGGATTGATCTTTCACTAGAATTCCTAAAAGTACAATCTCTTGAACTTGTTCCTTATTTACCTGTCCTTCTTTTCTTTCAGTTATTTTCCAAACCTTTATGTATCTGGCATCTTTCATTTTCTTTATATAATTTTTTTCATCTCGTTTTATTGTCAATCTTGGGATCTCTAGGACTTGGTATTTGTTCACCTGTTCTTTGTGTTTTCTTATCCATACTTTCTTATATCGGATATCAGTGTTCTCTTTCATGGAAGTATCGATCATGCTTCTACAATCACTAGATATGTGTCCATAGTTATGACATTTTTAACATTCAATGTTATGTGGGGCCACATATGCATTTCTTTCTTTAACATTTATTTTATAATCCCTACAATCTGCAACCTTATGTCCAAAATTAGTACAATAAAAACAAAAGAAATTTGCATACCTATGAGTGAATGATGTTCTTTGTGGTGTAGTCCTTCTGAATTTATTCATTGACTGATCATGATCATGATAGAAGCTTCCTTATGACTTGACCATGATTCCTTACTTTGATTATTTCTACATAAATCTTTATGTTTTATTCATTCTTCTTTTCTAGCAACCTAGAGGCGTTTCTCTTCATTCTCTATGAATGATGTGCAGGTTTATGTCTCTTCAAAGTTCTTGTTGAGCTTGACGATTTTACTTCTCGATGTGACAACTTCTTGTTCAAGCTTCTTAACCTCTTCTTCTTTCTTCATTATCGGAGACTTCATGACGTCTTCTATTCTTTTCACTTCTTCAAGTTGTATTTTTAATGTGATTATTTATTTTTCAAGTCCTTTCTCATCTTGACCAAAGTCTTCCTCAAGATGGTTTAGATCATTATTTTTTTTCCTTAAGATGATCTGTCATTATATTCTCTCTCATTTATGCTTCTTTCTTTTGTGTTGCTATGATGGATTCCAAATACTGCTTTGGATATTCAAGATTTTCTTCTACTTTTTGGCTTCTTCTAGATGAGTTCTTAAGATCTCGATGACCTATTGGGCTTATTAAAAAATGTGAACACTTTCCTTTTGTTTCATCAATTATTTTTTGAGTGACTTGTTTTATTCTCTTTCTTTTCTTAGTTCATCTAAAGTAATAATCAATTATGATTCATCATTTTCTTATTTTTCAATTAGTTTTTCTTTCTCATTTTTTTCATGACATTCTATTTCAATATGTTTGCATTTTTCACAATTAAATTAAAAAAAATACCTCTATTGATTATGTACTCATCATCTTTTGAATTTGTTTGACATGGTGAACATATTTGTTCTTGATCTGTACCTTCATATTCTTTGGTATTTTCAGAATCTGCGATGGGTGAAGAATATATGGCATGTAACTTATCCCAAATTTATTTGGCTGATGAACATTTACCAACCTTTTCTCTTATCGGATTAGGTAATCCTTCTGAGATGAAATCCATTGTTATTTTTTTTATTCTTCTTCAATTCCTCCGTGGCTGCATTATTTTCCCTTTTTGAACTATCATATCTTGTAATGACAGACAACCAAATATATTTTCCTTGTTCCTATAAAATTACTTCCGTGCTTCTTCTACATATCTCACACTTTAACCCATTCTTACCATTAAACAGTGGTACTCCATTCTCAGAATAATCCATGATCTCCTTCTAGTGGTTAAACTGATTTTTGAAGGAACCGACTCTGATACCAATCGTTGGATTACTGAGAGGGGGGTGAATAAAAAATAGAGCAATTTAATCCTTTTTAACCATAAAATGCAAGTGTTATATCTATCTAACATTATCATCCAATAGTTTCAGAGTAAATAAACAATGAACAAATGAGAAATCATACACATACATAGTACACCAGTTTTTTTACATGGAAAGCCAAAGCAGGATAAAACCATAGAATGATTTTTATTATATGTCTTTAAGAATTACATTCATTGGAAGGACCAACTTCCTTTTTTTTCCAACTTCAACTGGAAGGAGTATCAAACCCCCTAGTTTCCTAGTATAGAACCTGAGGGAATCTCCAACTCCCCAATTCTCTAGGTACAACCAGAAGGATGCTACAACCCTCTATGTTCCTCGGCTACAACTAGAAGGCAGCTACAACCACATGTCATAGAAGTAGAAGTAGAATGATGGAAACACTACCACACTATCATTGTGAGATATACTATTGTAAACCTGTACCAAACAACCTGCACCAAACAACCTGTAACAACCTATACCAAACAAATTGTAATCAACATGTACCATAAACAAGTCCATCAACCATGCACCAACCTGTACCTCAACTTGTACCATCAACGAGTAAATCAACCATGCACCAAATGTGTACGAATCATGCATCAAATACACATAAACTATGACACATCAATATATACCAACATCATCAACTATACACCTCATATATGTGCCAACTCATCAACTACTTGTCGCAACCATGTACCCAACATGTACTTCAACAAAAATACCTCATCAATTTCATCATCCAAATATGATGTGTAAATTTGTAATAGACCTAGTGTATATGATCACATACCTGCAAACCTTCCTTAACTTTAACAACAAGAGATTAGCAATTTCATCAAACTTTACTTTAGTCTCACATGAATATTTTCATTAGTCAATAACCCTAACTTGAAATAATCATAACTATGTATGTGTAATGAATAAATATATGAAAATAGTACACCATTTTATTTAGTGTCTTTTATGCAATTCCCCCAGGTTTCACTACTTGGAACCTCTTAGAAAATGAGTTATAGAAAAAATGGCATACCTAGTTGAATTTTGGCTTATTCTAGAGTGTAAAGTTGTAGAGAGTGCCCTGCACGAAGTATTTGTTGTATGGATATGAAAATTGTACAAAACATACTACAGACTATACTATTGGTCTTACTGAATTTGGATCTTTTATGAAGCATTTATGATGTTTTTACTCGAAACACCTTTTTTAGACTGGTTTCAGACTAGCCACAAACCCTATTTTCCATGGAGTTTAACTCCAAAAATAAAATGACCCACAAGATGAAATTTTCATCACATATACTTGGACATTTTTCCTCAATGGACTCAATATTTCATGGTGTGAATCATTCCAGAAAAACATTTATTGCGAAAATGGTGTGATGACCTATAAATAACATACCTTAGAAAGAATCATCAAAATAATTTATCCCCCCTTGAATTTCATCCTTGTTTACTTCACCTTCCCTTTGAAATTATCCTTATATATCCTTTGGTTACCTTAGTCACTTGTATATATTCAATATTCTCAAGTGTGATTAAGTGAGATACCCTTGCCTCTTATTTATACTTTTATGTAGCTTACTCAAGTCGTTACCTTCTAACCATCTTAAGCCACTTTCCTTATTTTAGGGCTAACCCACTTCTAACCACTTGTCCACTTAGTAATTTCTCCATTAACTTTATTATTTAAATAA
>SNQJ01S0015420.1:21636-36929 GCA_010110895.2 Picea sitchensis | reverse complement strand
TTTTGTTCGATAAACTTTGACACAGACATGAATGTTTTCTCTATATTTCCACCTGTTCTATTTTCCATATGTATGGAAGAACGGGTGGACAACCTTGTTATTTGTATTGAGTTGTTGATTGATTAAGGAAATACAATTTTACTTTTAATCTGTCGCATGAAATATTGACATGTTTGAGTATAAAACATTGTAATCCTACTTCAATTTTGTGTGCAGCCATGTGAAGATCTGAAACTAGAAAAGAAAGAAAATGCACCACAACATTCGTGATATTTAGTGCATGTAATGTAAAACCTACTCATTTATCATAATAGAAGTTGGAGATTCGTTGTCAATGTTTGGTCTATTATATATATATTGAGAGCAATTAGTTCAATGCTCAATATACCTACAAATATTATTCCAATATACTAAGAGTGATTTGATTTGAAAGGTCTCAATACATTTTTTAAAGAATTGATGAAACCATTGTAATCAAAATTATGTTTATTGCATTTTTTTGATGAATCTAATTTTTTTCCATTCTGTGTTATTGTTAATTGCTCAAAAAACAACAGAGAGAATTATTTGTGATTGATCAAGATTATATTTATTGTATTATTCTCTAGAGCATAGAAAAATTGTGTTACTTTTTCCAAATATGTAAAATAAGTTTATTAAAATTTAATGAATACATTTTCCTATGATTATATATGGTTTTATACTTTATTAAAAAATTTCCCAAGACATTACAAGGTTTTATAATGCAATGAATTTTCACCAAGATTTTACAAGATTTTATAATTAAGTGAAATATTAGTAAAGATGTTACAAGATTGTATACAATAGTAAAAAATTAGCCAAAACTTTATATATATACATATTATATTATTGATAAAATAACCTTCCAATTTTCCTATGAATCATGGGGATTCACCTATTTATTATACATATAAATTTAGAGGGTTCTTAAAATCACCTCCATACCTTGCATCTCATCCATGATTTGACATCCTACATTTAAGAAAATAAAGTTAGTTAGGGTAATTTAGCCTTTAAAGTAAGAATTTTTTTAATTTCTTTGTAATCCTTCTTCACAATGATACTAACTAATAATATAAAAATGATATTGACAAAATAAAAGAGTTGTTGTAGACATTTATGAAATTAAATTGTGTGAATATTTTTTAAATGTTTTCTAAGTGGACACTCCACCCATCTTCCATCTTCAGAAGCTATGTGATAAAAAAAGAGTATACTGAAGGATAGATATAAAGAGTAAGAGTAGGATGTAGCCATTGGAAAATTGACAACTGTGAGAAAAACATATTGCAAATTAAAATTTGTTAAAATATAGAAGTAATTTAATAATAAATTAATAATTAAAGTAATACTATAATGAAACATAGGATAAGAATAGGATACACTTGTTGGAAAGTTGATCATTGTGAGAAAAAATATTAAAAATTAAAATTAAAATTAAAATTTGTTAAAAATAACAATAAATTAATAGTTGAAGGAATACTATAATGAAACAAATGTTGACAAGGAGAGGAAGATATTAAAGCAAAGGGAAATAAATTAAGGGGAAATCAGATTAAAAGAATATGAGAATGACTCAAAAAAATATAAAAATGGATAGGTATGATAAAGAGAATCAATTGTTGAATACATATAAGAAAGTTAAAAGTTTATACCTTAATAATAAAGAGAAGAAAAAACCAATGGATGAATACATATAAGAAAGTTATAAGTGAATACCTTAATAATAAGGAGAAGAAAAAACCAATATTAGAATGAGATATGAAAACGATGAGGAAATTAGTGTGAGGAAATGATCAATGCTAAAGGAGAGGATAAAAATGATAAATTAGAAGAAAAAACATAAATAAAAAGGCTTAATGATATAGGTATTGAATGGGGGATTTCTATGATTGGAATCATTTATATCCATCTTCCTAAATGAAGTTATTGGTGTATTTTTCGATTTCCAAATCTTCTCGAATGATACGAGTGGACTGATGTGGAGTAGAGGCAAGAAATTTTGTTTGGTCAAAGAAAATGTTGTGATTAGATTTGAATGAGTGTTCAAAAATAGTTGACTTGTTGATATCTTTATGGTTCAAGGCATCCACGGATCTTCTCGTTTGGCCTATGTATGATTTGTCGTAGGAGCACGGGATTTGGTAGACTCATCGGCCAAGCATAGGGTCAAGTGTTTCTTTCACAATTTTGATTAGTTTTAATTTTTTTTTCATAATTATTGAGATAACATAAGTGGTCCCCTGGATGTAGTGTAGAGAGATGTGAGTGAGGGGTGGTTAAGGGGGGAGGATTTTTTCACAAGGCAATGTTGATTTGGGAGAAAGAGTAACCATTGGTTGCAAGGGTCGTTTTCAAGTGGGATTTTTCTTTC
Source organism: Picea sitchensis (assembly GCA_010110895.2). Lineage (NCBI taxonomy): Eukaryota > Viridiplantae > Streptophyta > Pinopsida > Pinales > Pinaceae > Picea > Picea sitchensis. The sequence goes on along the minus strand of SNQJ01S0015420.1, from coordinate 34,534 downwards.
TCAAGAAAATGAGGAGATGAGATTTTAATGGCATGGGTAACCAGAGTTTTCATAATGGTGAATTATTTAGCTCAATGATGGTGAGACTAGGCATGACAATACTGATCAATATGCTTCTTTTTCCGATAAACTTGGTGGGTGGGTGAGATGGTGAGACTAGGCATGACAATACTGATCAATATGCTTCTTTTTCCGATAAACTTGGTGGGTGGGTGAGGGAACCATTGGGACGACGAGAAATGAGAACATCCAAGAATAGAATGTCGTCATCCTTTTGCATTATCATAGTAAATTGCATATGGGGGGAAATGTTATTAATATAATCAAAGAAAGAGACCAGGGAGGGTTGTTTTTATCTTGACAAGGCGGGTAAAAGAAAAGGCTCAACTTCAAGAGAGGGATTGGTTGTTAAGCTGAAGGGGGAGACAGGCCTGAAGGTGATATGAGGAGAAGAGGAAGTGACCGAAAGACAATATCCAGTGAAGCAGTGCAAGATTTCCAGAGATGGGATGACATAGAAACTCTGGTCGCTTCTGAAGGCCTGGCGAGTTAGAAAAGAGAAGGTTAGTTTTACACTGGGTCAGGACATAGGTATGTCGGAGGTTGAGGCGCTTACAGAGTGGGGGTTAGTGGGAAAATTTGGGTATCGGGCTCTGGGGGGCAAGGAGGTACATGGATGGGTAAAAGAAAATTGGGCCTTGTTGTTTGGATATACACCTGTGGTATACATCCTGTCAAAAGGGTGGTTTTTCTTCTCTTTCAACACTAAGGATGATGCGATGGAGATTTTAAATCAGGTGTGGATTGTGGCAGGAGGAAACTTTATTCTTAAACAATGGCACAATGCATTCAGTCCGGAGAAGGAATTTTTTAGGTATAGGCACATGTGGGTGCTTATGCCAGGATGTCCGCTCCCGTTTTGGAGCTTGGACTCATTCCAAGCAATCTAAAATGTTATAGGCAAATTCTTATATGTTGATTCCAAGCTTATGGGTGGGACAAATCGAAGGATGGGTAAATTTATGGCTGAAATAGACGTATTTGCAGGATTATGAGCAATGATTGAAATTGATTGGGGAGGGATGTTGATCCAACAAAGGCTGGATTATGTTGGTGTTCTGTTTAGGTGTCTCGAGTGTAGAGAGACATGACATTTGAAGTATCAATGTAGGGGAGAGCACAAGAAGGCAGGCTATGGGTGGAAAGAAGGGATGAGAGAAGAGGATGAAGTGGTTTTACGAATGTCATCGTCAGAAACGCGTGCGAACCATCCAGACTCAACTGGGCATAGCACTATGGAGCCGGGTAAGTCAGATAGCACCTTTCCTTGTTTTTATTTTGATCTGCCTGTTCTTGATGAGAGGGGTAAGGAGTCCTTAGGGGTATCGAGTAAGCTCGATGTTGTTTTATCCAAAGGAAATGACCTAGTCATATCCGAAGCGGATGCTATGGTGGAGGGATTTAGAGGGAAGGGTGGGGAAATTTCTTTGATGGCCGGTAAGGTTGTTCTGGATGAATTTGGGGTGATATTGTAAGTCGATTATGGCTCGGAATTGGAAGAAAGGGAGGTTGTTTCCTTTCGTGAGGTGGCAGTAGAGGGATTGATTTTGGGTAAGAAGGAGGCTGTAGAGGGAGGTTGGGCCTTGGAGCTGTTGCGCGGGGCTGAAGGGGAAGGTCATCAGGTAGGTTTAGTTGCTGGTAGCAGTAAGGAGGGGTGGACTTGTAAGGAACATGAGCCTTTAGGAGGGAGTCATGCGTTTTTTGGTGGAGTGAACAACGATAATGCTTTTAATGGCTGCGCGGGGGATGATGTTTGTGTTGACCTGGAGGTTACAGGCTCACATTGGGATGGGCCTACGCAGGATAGTGAGGCTGAAGGTATTGTTAATGAACTTGCAGGTGATCAAACTGTATCGTTTAATTTGTCAGAGGTCGAAGAATCTTTAGTAACTTTTATCCTGTCCTATAGGGACATTCTGACCAGTACAACATTACCAGTTTACGCAGGGGGGAAACCTTACCTGTACATAATGATAAGCATTATTCAGTTGAAAATTCCAAGGAGCGTGCTTCTATCAGTCTTAAAGTGGAGAATGAGATGGTAAAAGGTGTTGCTAGAGGGGGTTTGGAGAATGATTTTTCTTCCATAAAGACCAGGAATGCGAGAAAGGTTGGGAGAGAGAAGGAGTTTTGTGGTATTGCTAGGAATAACTCGATTGTGGGTCTGAGGGCACTTAGAGAACAGAAATACCTAGCAAGAGTTAAAAAATAATAGTGGCTTTCTTAAATGTGAGAGGGGTGGCCGGGGGAGTCAAACGTTTTTGGCACTAAAAAGATTTTTAGATATTATTAATCCTTGTGTTGTTTGTACAAGAAACAATGGTTTCTGCTACAAAATCACGTGAAGTGTTTTCTAAGTTGTTGCCTAATTGGTTCTTTTGTGGTGTTGATTCTGATGGTCTTTCAAGTGGATTGTTATCAACATGGAACCCAACAGAATCCAACCTAAATGCTTTCCTGGCCTCTGCAGGGATCCTGTTGGAAGGTTATGTTAAATATTTGGATAGATATATGAATTTGATTAATTGTTATGAGTCGTATTCAAATAGAGAGGCCTTTTGGGAAGCCATAAAAGATGAGGGAATTTTAAAGAAATCAAATCTAGTGTTGGGCGGAGACCTAAATTTTACTAGGTCTTGCACGAAAGTGTGGGGGGGGGGAAATGCTAGAGTAGACCCCTTACACTCATTTTTCAGTGAGATGACCCAAGTAGAAGGGTCGTGGATGTGGAGCCTATTAAACTAATTCCTACTTGGAGGAATGGGAGAGGTGATCAGGGTTTTATTGCAAAGCGATTGGATCGCTTTTTTATTTCAGAAGATCTGACATAGGTAGGCCTTGAGGTATAACTGAAAGGTATGTAATATAAAAATATCATATCATATGCTTGTGGTACTTTAATTAGAACCAAAGAGTAGAAAAGCCATATATCCCTTTAAATTTAATTCTATTTGCCTTAAAGATCAAGATTTTGTTTATATGATCAGATCTAAGTGGGCAGGGCTGACTGGATCAAAGTCTCTAAGTCCTACGGAGTTTATGGTTAAAAAGTTAAATTGTCTTAAGGACTAGATGTCAAGATGGGAGAAACAGAAAAAGAGAGAGGCAAAGGAAGAATTGGCAAAGATTGAATCTGAACTTGATGCTTTATATAACATTGCTCCCAGAGGCTTAGAGTAGGAGGCTGACATAGTGCTTATAGCATAAAAAAAACAGAGGAAAACGATACTTATGAGGCAAGAAGAGGATACTTGGAGGCATAAAAGTAGGATCAACTGGCTGGCTTCAGGGGATAAGAAGACCAAGTTTTTCCATGCGTATGCAAATGCTAGGAAAAATGTAAATTATATCTAGTGGATCACTAAGGAGGATGGAAATGTGATTAATAGTGAACAAGGATTACAAGAGGAAGTTGTAATATTTTTTAAGGAGATGTACAAGGCACAACCTAATCTGGTCATTTCTGATAAACTTGCAGTTTTAAAAAATTACCCTAGAATGGTTTTAGAGGAAGTCAATTGTAGATTTTTTGAGCCAGTATCTTTAGCAAAACTATTGTCAAATATTTAAAGTCTTAAAACATCAAAGAGTCCTGGTCCTGATGGATGGACTGTGGAGTTTTATTTTTATTTTTATGATTTAGTGGGTGAAGAGGTACTGGAGGTGGTGGAGCAGTCTAGACTAAGAGGAAGGGTGAGTGGAGCATTGAATGCTACTTTCATTGCACTCATTCCTAAAAAGGAGAACCCCAGTTCTTTTGGTGAATTTAGGCCTATAGCTTTATGCAATTTGGCTTATAAGATAATCAGTAAAATTATAGCTAAAAGATTAAAATCCATTATGTCCTATGTTATATCTAAAGAACAATTTGGTTTTCTCGAAGGAAGGCAAATTACTAATGCTATTGGGATTGTGTAGGAAGCATTATATAGCATCAAGAAAAAAAATAAAAAAGCTTTAGTGCTAAAACTTGACCAGGTAAAGGCCTATGATAGAGTGGATTGGGGTTTTTTAAGGTTAGTGTTGTTACAGGTGGGAATGAGTCTTGAGGTTACCGATTGGATCATGGGGTGTGTGACCTCAAAAAATTATGCACTCATGTTAAATGGAAAGCCTACAACCTTTTTTAGAAGCTCAAGGGGACTTAGGTAAGCCTTTCCTTTGTCTCCCTTACTATTTCGTTTAGTGATTGAAGGTTTAAGAAGAACTATTAATGAGAAGGTCAGAGAGAAGAATATAGAAGGATTTTCATTTCCTAGAGGGCTCTTTATTAGACATTTGATGTTCATTGACGATGTTATTATATTTGGGAATGGCAAGATAAAAAAATGGGATATTTTAAAAGGAATCCTAGAATTGTTTTGCAAAGCAACTGGAATGGAATTCAACCCACACAAATCTTATTTTCTAGAAGCAAGATGGTCGACAGAGGAGTTGGCTATGTTGAAAGGGCTCTTTCCCTTTGAGGTGAAACCAATTAATGATGGTTTTAAATATCTTGGTTTCTATCTGAAACCAAATTGTTATTCTAGGAAGGATTGGATTTGGCTGGTGAAGAAATTTAAGAAAACGATTGCTAGCTGGAGTCACAGATGGTTGAGTTTGGGGGGGGAAGAGTTACTCTTGTAAAAGTTGTTTTGGAAAGCATTCTTGTTTATTAGCTGTCAATGGCTAAAATCCCTAAAAGTATTTAAATACTATTAGAAAAAGGATGTTTAGTTTTATTTGGAATGGGAGAAAGACAAATGAAGGGTTCCATCTGGTGAGCTGGAATAAATTAGCAAAACCAAAAAAGATGGGAGGGTGGGGAATAAAGAATATTTACTACTTTGAGAAAGATTTGGATACAAAGACTTTATGGAGATGTCTTATGAATCAAGGACTATGGCATGAGGTGATAGTTAAAACGTATCTCAGGAAAAAGACAGTAGTAGAGTGGTTCGGAGAGGGAAGGAAAATTTGGGTGGGCATTTCAAACATATGGAGAGCATTTATTACATCTTTGCCCATTATTAGTGAATGGTTGGCTTGGAATCCTAGTAATGGGAAAGATATCAGGATTGGATTTGATCCTATGATAGGAGCTCCTAATTATTATAAGATGTCTAGAAATATGATACTAGCTTTGAAGGCTCAAGGTATTGAATTTCTATCACAGACAGGAATACAGGAGGGGGAGTAGCTTCTGGTGCCCAGATGGAAAAAAGAAGAGGACTTAGGACTGGAGGGAGAGATGAAGATTGAATGGAATGTTTTTATTAAGCGGCTTGTAGGCTCTGGTTTTGAGATGAATAATGAAAAAGATATTTTTTTATGGTCATGTGACACAAAATTTGGTCAGGTCTCTGCTAAACAAGCCTATGATATTCAGATGGAAAATTTTAATGGAGATGTTTTAGCTTTTTGGTACGGTGAGATATGGGACTGGTTGTTAGCTTTAAAAATTAAACTTTTTGTGTGGCTTCTACCTGAGAAGAAAATCCTCACCTGGGAAAATTTATCTAAAAGAGGATTTGAGGGGCGTAGTAGGCATTTCTTGTGTGGGATAAGCCATGAAAATTGAATCCATTGTTTTTTGGAATGTAGGTTTACAAAAGACGTCTAGATTATTATTCTGAAGAAGTTAGGAATTGAGAGCAGATGGGAATGAGAGAAGATTGGAGATTGTTATGAAAACTGGTTAAAGAAGAATGGTAACTGGAAAGAGCTATGTGGTTTTTTATGCTCGAAAGTGTGGACACAGAGGAATTTGGGTATTTTTGAAGGAAGACCTATTATTAAAGAAAAAGTTTGTAATAGTATTCTTCAAGACTTGGGTGAAAATTGTACTTCACAAAGCTATAAGATTGATAGGATAGATAGACCACCTCTGCTGGATTGAGATCTAGCTGTGGGCTTCTTTGATGGGGTATCTCAAGATAATGGTGGAATGTGTGGGGCTGGAGCAGTCTTAAAATGCCCAGTGAAGGGTAATTTTAAGATTATGATGAACTGTGGAAGAGGGACAAATTCCAAGAGTGAATTGTTAGCCTTGTGGTGGTTACTCTTTTTTGATAATTATTTAAAGATAGCAGAATGATGGATGATTCAAAGCTAATAATAAACTGGTTTAACAAACTAATTGATTTTCATGTGATCTTTGATTTTTAGGTGATCTCTCTTGGGCCCTAGATGAACAGAATTAGAAAACTGAGCGAGAATTTTACTCTACTAAATGCACACAACATTTCTACTTGGGGAAGATGGTATTTAATTTGCAAGGATAATTGAAGGAGAAACATAAATTTATGAAACATTGATATACAACTAATGGAACAACAACATAAAGGAATAGCGAAGGATCTCATATGATATTTTTTCAGCAGAAAATTATTTTTGATGGAGATATATACAGTGCCCTTGACAGTTTTTTCTGAAAAAATTAAATGGAATCATTTAATTATCTAATCCTGGTAATGAGCTAGTAAGCAATGTAATTTTTTTATTATGATTAAGAAAATGTGAAAAAGTAAACACCTAAACTTGAGTCTTTATAAAAGCAAGAAAATTAATGATTGAAATCACAACCCTTAATTTATTGTGACTATCAAAAATATTCCATCCACATTTAATGGAATATTTTTTTATTTGATAACAGACTTCAAATAAAAAAATATGACTTCTCACTCTGTTATTTATTTTATTTTCTATAAGAATTAATATCGAGAGCCGTATCGAGTCTCGGGCCTTTGAAAGACAAGGTTTCCACTCTTGCGACTTTTTGAAAGCCGTATTAGAAGTCTCAGGCCTTTGAAAGACAAGGTTTCCACTTCTGTGATTTTCCAAGTTTTAACCAGTTATTGCCTGAGCAGTCGATCAGGAGCTTATTCGACATTCTTTCACTCCGGTGCTAAGAACTACAATTAAACGCCCTGCTTTTCTGTGCAGTAATAGTTATTACTTTCATCATGGATCAATCTGTGTCTTTTCGTAACAATCAGAATGATGAAGATCTCCAATCTGTCTCATGATTCACTATATGCCTACTATAGAGACATTAGATCCCCGACTCCAAGACATTTATAGAGGAATGAGACCACCAGGGACCCCAAGATATGGCCTAGGATATATCAAACAATGTGATCAGATCATACCTAACTGTCGATTTAATAATCCTCTGCCTCCATCCATGCAAAGGCCATTTATTGAATAAATTCATAAATTCCATTCAGTTATGATGGGATGTTCTAAGAACACCATTGAAGAAGCATGGATCAAGAAAATGCTTAACTAGGATCTGTTCACCCATCCTGAATCATCTGATTTTAATTTTTCCACTTCAGACGAAGAAAAGTCTAGTTTGTCACAAGACTGACAAACATATATTTCAGAAAATGACATCTGGATTTATTTTTATGAATGGAAAAGAAAATCCCAAAATCCTACAGTCCAGATGATGGATGGAGGGAAAGAAATATCTTCCCACAATGAATGGAAAAACCTGGAAGGAAAAACTGTCGAATCCACATCAACTTTTCCACCTTTTAAATGTATCATTCTTGAAGACAAGAATAGAAAAGTCAAAGCTATACCTCTAATGTTAGCTGATGAAGACACCCAACTCTCGGTTATAGAAAAAAGAGTCTAATCCATATCAGAACAAGTAAATTGGACAAATATTGCTCTTAGAGGTATGGCCACACACACATTTGTTACCAATGATTATGCCAGAAAAGGGCATATTAGAGACCTACATGTCTCTACAAACAAAATAGCTCAATCTGTAAATCAGATGAATGACAGAGTTGCAAACATTTATGATCGAGATGGGGAAATTGAAAACATAGTGATGCAAAAAACTGAGGATTCTGCAAAGAATCATGAAGAACTGATGGAAGGATTAGGAGAAGCCTTCTCAATCATGGGAAAAAATTTGTTAGAGATCAAACAAAAGGACACTACTCCTGACAAACCAATTCCCCAATCTTTTATTGTCCCTCACTCTCTGATTTCTATTGTTTCCCCTGTATATAAGCCCGAAGAAAAGTCAAACGAAAAGAAATTCCCAATCCATTTTCCAAAAGAAGAACCAAATCCCTCTTCCTCTTCCACAAACCCTAATATGTCTCTATTTTCTGTCCAAAGACCTTCATATGAAAATATCCCACACCACATGAACAAACCACCTGCACCTGATCTTCTAGGTAAAGGAAAGATGCATGAAGCCCAAACATTTGCAGAAGATTGGTTCCCTTAATGGAACATAGATGGTCTATTAGTAGGACAAGTCCGACAACTATTGGACATAATGTATGTCTCCTATAAAATTATGTGCATGAAAGGCAAAAGTGAGACAGAAGCATGCAAATCCTTAATCCAATGCTTCACAGGAACATTAAGAAAATGGTGGGGAGTCATCTCCTCACCTATTATGATAACAAAAATGGAAGCAGAGGTATTAAGGGATGAACAAGGATATGTTGTCTACCATCTAAATGGAACTCCTTAGAATAATATGATAGGAGCTCTCACCACACTAATTCTGGAGCATTGGTGTGGTACTGAGGAAGAATTGGCTGACAAACAAGAAATGATATTGATGAATGTCAAATGCAGAAAAATGTCAGAATATGAAGAATTCCACAAAGAATGGACGCAAATAATATTTGAAGTAAAAGACAGCGAAAATCTTTTATGGAAGCAAGTCTACCTTGCAGCTATATCAAGTAAGTTTGTAGAATATCTCAAAATGCAAGAGGTATTCAAATTACCCTATGAGATGTATACCTGGAGAGAAATTTATTCTCTCATCACTAAATCCCTAATTGGATGATGTATAAACATGAAAGTCCATAAGTCTATCCAAAAATTGTCTCACCTACCGGATAACAAGTCTATTTGTGAGAAATATGGCCTATATCTCACAGATCCCACCAAAGGAAGGAAAAATAAATTTAGGGCATTCAAAGAGCAGAAACCTTCAAACCGAGGCAGATATGGACAAAAAACTCAGTATTATGAGCCTGAAGACATTAAGCTAAAAACACATTCCAACCAAGCAAGGCAACAAGTGCAATGTTGGCTTTGTGGTAAAACTGGACTCATAGCAAGTTCTTGTATAGAGGGAAAAAACTCAATAATATCTAAAGAAAAAATCTTGGAACAAAGGGCCAAAGAAGCTCATCAAAAATATAGTACAAAAACAACACAACAACTAGCACATAGGGTTCACTGCAACAGATGTGGAGCAAATGACCACTTAACAAATCAATGCCCACATCATCCTTTTGTCAAAAGAGAAGAAGTCCATCTACTTCATGAAGGATGTTGTTATGAATCCACAGAGACTTCAGACTTTGAAATTAGCTCAACTGATGAAGAAAATCTTCTAAATTATCAGTGTAAGTGTAATAATCCGAATTTTTGTTCTTGCGAAGATTCTTCTGAATCAGATTTTGTATCCAGCCCCTGAAGGCACAGAGAAAAAGTAAATATATGCATGTACCATAGCACTGGAGATCAAGATGCCCAAATGTTAGCTCAAATAAAAGCCTTGCCAGAAGGGGATATGAAAAAATCTTTACTTGAATCCTTTTTGAAAAATATGATAGCAGGACAGAAGGAAAGCAATCTAGAATCTTCCCACAAAGAAGGGATTAAGCCATTATTTCTAGAGGCTTCATTTGAAAGAAATATCAAGTCTTTCATTAAGAAAAACAAGGAAACCAAGTTACATCATCCTTCACTCACAGACCTGGCAAAAGAAGTATTTTATCTAAAGAAGGAAGTTGTTGAACTCAAGCTAAATATGAAGCAATATGAAGAGGTTTATGAAGATTCATATAAAGTTGATTCATGGACAAGACAAGAAATAAAATCCTTAAAAGACCAGGTGGAATCTATTCCTCCACCACTAGAAGATGTACCAATTGAACCAGAGAGACATCCCTGTGACTCAACCCATTTGCAAGGATTAAATGCTATGAAAATCTTGCCTATCCAATTTCAAAAGTATCATGTCAAGATAAATCTAGAGATAAACACATAATTGTTTTATTTAAATGCTTTGCTTGATACTGGATCAAATATGAACCTCCTCAACAAAAATTTGATCCCTTGTAAATATTGGCTCCTTAGCAATTATTTTGCCATTGGACTAGGGAATGTTTCTACAGATTTTGATTTTGAAGTTCCCAAAGGTGTTTTATGGTTTGACCAGTATGCTTTAGGAATGAAGTTTCTCTTGGCAGATCTGCCTGTAGACTGTATTTTGGAAACTCCTTTTCTTGCTGTTGTTGAACCTCATGGATCTGCTAGGACAACTCAAGGCCACCCAGCCTATTCCATCATGATTCCAAGAAAAACAAAAGGTTATCCACCTGTTAAAAAGATACTTGCTTTCATTTCAAAGACGCAGTCAAATATTGTGTTTTGTTCAAGACAACCTAAGAGTCTAGTCATTATCAATACTTGGGATGATCTAAACAATAGGCTAGTGACAGAACAAGTTGATGACAATCTTGACTGGGAAACTTATTCTCAAAACTGGGCTCCTTATTGGGAGTTAAGATGGTTTGAAGGAATTGAATTCGGTCTGCCTGGATTCTCTTCTAACACGAGCATTCATGTAATACCTCATCAACATCTTATAGGCATAATGCATCAAGATTGTACTCTTGTTGCTCGAGAAAAACTAATAGAAATGGGAGATATCACCAGACTAAGATCTACATTCAGAAGGTGGTTCTGTCAAAATTCTCAACAATGGCGAGAGACTCCAGATCATTCTTATTTTATGATAAATTGAATGAGAGAATTGCAGTCTTGGCCCCAGCAAGATCCTTCTCAGTCTTTTCATCAAATAAATTACCATCAGTATCAAGCCATGTGGGATCATATATGCTTATGGAGTGACATGTATAAATATTATTATTGCATGATAAAGTTTTCCACTCACTTCAGATCAAATACCAACCATGAACCAGCCTGGCTTGAGACTTGGTGGCAAAAATTTGGGTTAAACCCAAGTGCAATACATCCAGATGTATTGAATGTTGAACAAATGTTTCATCATTTAAATCTTTCTGATAATGTTCATCGGCTTAATCAGATCTCAAGCATTGGGTATATGACAAACTTCATAAATGAGAAGCATCCTTGGGTTATCCAAACAAAGTATGTTCTCCAACAAGAAGAAGACAACAATGAAGATCCAATGATGCACAAGGAGGTCTATACTCAGCACTGGGATCCATATCGTTTCAATCACTTTCATGATCAACCAGTGGAATAAAATGGTGGAACCCATCCACTTTCATGTCTTACTAGCCGACAGTGGTGCCAATCCTTTTGTGTCTTACTGGCCGACAGTGGTGCCATTCCTTTCCTGTCATACTGGCCGACAGTGGTGTCAGTCAGTTTTCGTGGATTTCCGTCATAAATCTCCACTTTGTAATGTTTCAAATAAAAACATCTTAGAAACCTAGAGCACTTCTCTAGATTTTGGCGTGGTTTGACCCGCATTTCTAAGATTTCTTAGATACGTGGAAAGTAGATTTGAAATTTGGTCGGAAGGTTCTTGTATGATCGCTCCGTCGAATCTTAAAAGTAGATCTAATTCCAAGAGAATAGTAAAATGTCTTGTCTAAGAAATTATTCTCTTCTTCGAAATTTTGTATATAAGGAGATGAGAGGTTCATTTGGGAGGGGAGTCAATTTGAGTCTGTAAGTTCGAGTCTTCTAAGCTCCCTTTCTTCGAGCTTTGCGTCTTTCATATAGGTTGCTTTGATAAGCCTGCGTGATTCTGGCTCGGCCAGCATGAACCTAAAGTGGTGGAAGCATTTTGTTTCAGTCTGTCTGTGTGTCTATTGTGAGAAAAGAGCAATCTGTGCTCAAAGTCTGTATATCCAGCCACTTTGACTCTTTTAATATAAATCAACTTCTGCATTTTATCTCTGAAAATTGTCTATTATCTTGTCTCTGTTTTATGCTCTATCTGTTTTCCTACTATTGCGATTGTCTAGAGTTCACTAGAGAGCTTTACGAAAGTTCACTGAGGAGATTACCAGAAGTTCACTTAGGTCCTGAATAGTGTGTGTGGTAAGTCTCGCTAAGCAGGTGGCCACTAAGGGCAATTAAGCCTTGGACTGTTTGAAAGTTCATGCTGGGATCTTTCTTAGGTTCACATAGGAGGTTTTCTGGGTTCATGCTGAAATCGCAAAAGGAAGCAGTCGACAAAGGCAGAAGTCTGAGACAAGTTTTATTCAAGCTTCATTCTCCGCTAGAGGAAGCCTCTAAGTCACAAGTTGTATAACAAATAAGAACTAAAACCCTATTAAATGTGCTCATTTCCAATAGGTATAACAAATAATACCATTTCAGGCCAAATTAAAAAAAATCATCTACCAAACATAACAATGTTCCTAAAAAGTGTGATAAACGAGTGATAATTATCCACTATGCTGAAAATAAAACAATTTTGAAGAGGAGAGGAGTGAATATTCAGATCTCCAAGGTTACAGCCCCCATATCAATATAACCAGCAAAGTCTTCCCCGACGTCAATTGCAATCCACTGCCCAATTGACGGTTGAAACAAATAAGAGATCGTATGAAGTTCATTATCAACACCACTCACAAAAATGTGGCCGCCCCACAATGCAGCACACGTCACAACGGGAATACCTTCCTAAAGAAAATCCACAAACATCCAAAGGTTTTTCTAAGTTTTAAATTTATATGCAGCAGCGAGAGCCATTCTCCTGGAGGATGGCCAAGACCCTAGATATGTCTAGGGCCCCTGGACAGGGTCCAGGGTACCCATGCCTGGGGCATAGGGTTTCTTGGTCTGGGACCAAACA
>SNQJ01S0015419.1:191315-203516 GCA_010110895.2 Picea sitchensis | reverse complement strand
TTGTAAATGTGTATATTAATGTATATACTTTTGTAGTGGATGTTATATGTAACTAACATTTTTATGACTCTATAACAGGTTTTATATTAACAGTATTTAAATGAAATGCTAAGAAATTATTTTTATTAAAAATATTTATGTTTATATCTATATATGTTATATTTTAACAGTGTTTAAATAAAATGATATTACAGCGTAAGAGGTACATTACAATTGGTATCAAAGTCATTAGTTTACAACACTAGAGTTGTGTGGGCTCAAAGACATACATAATAACATGAAAACCTTGACAAGTACAGTTATGGGATGTCAGAAAATTATATTTAGCATCATTTTCTAACTAACAAATTATAGTTTTCCATGGTGACTATTGTCCAATCAGAATTGCAAAAAGTTGGTCTTGTGGAATTGAGAAATTGTTTCTATGGAAGATGTACAAAATTTTCAAGGGTATGAAGCAAATACCATAAGCAAGAACTTGAAAATAAAAGAAATGGAGACAGGGTATAATGGAAGGAGAACTTTTGAAACCCCTCCAAACATGGCATAAACCATGAGTATAATGGAAATAGAAATTTTGAAACCACTCTAGAAATGGCATAGACCATGATAATTTTGAGAGCAAAACTTTAGAGTTGTGGCGCAAATAATGAAAAGACAATAAAATCTTAGGAAGAACAAAATCAATTAAATAATTCCCTATTGCATAATTTGACAAAAATTCAAAGCCAAATGCATCAAATATAATTTTCAAGTAATGTTGATAAGAGACTTAAATAAAAGGTCTCAATATACCAAAGATCAAATCTACGGTGGTGGGATCCTCTAACAAGGAGACCATCACCCCTGAAGATTCAAATGGTAGCAGTTTGAATTATTCTCATAGGAAAAGGAGGAAGAGACATTCCAAAGATTATTTGCAAGGAGAATTCAGGAAAGTAAAACCACCTACCTTTAATGTTGAGGTCAAATATGGTGAAGAAGATGAGACTTGGCTTCTTGAGTTACTGATCCGGGATATTTTCATCGATGGAATTACATAAATTACATTAAGAGTATGAATCAAAGCCTTATGTGCAACATTAATTAAAGAGGGAAGAAATATGGAGAAAATAAGAGCAATGACACAATAGCTTGATAACGGAGTTCGTCCAACATGGACTATGTCTACGGGCCCTGCTTCAAAGTGGAGAGGCTATATATTATTCTCAACAATAAAATTGGCATAAATGCATCAGTATACCTCAAGTCTGAAAATGGACTTCAGATATGTTGCCCAGATGCAAAAATAGACATCATCGGTGAACTCGTGGCGAGAAAACATGTGGAAACAACTGTCAAAATGTCCAAATCTGACACTTCTCATCTCAGGACCTCCTGGGCTCTTCACCTCAGTTTGTGTGCCACTAGTCTGCAATCATTACTCTTGTACCTACATTGGAAAATGTTCCCAAACTGTACTTGGGCATGGACCCCAAACTTTGGAAAATATTGAGTTTAAATGTGAAATTGTTGGCGGATATTACCAAGACTCACCTTTGGCACATTGGTTGGCGCATTTGGATGTAATACATTTGGTGGTGGGAGGTTCGGGGGTCAAACCTCGCAGACCCCCATTTTACAATGTTTGTTACAATAGATACCATATATAATAATATATGGTCTAAACCATATATTTGTTTTACCAACAATTGTTGGTTACTACACCAAATCCCCGCGGAATAAACCTTCGTCCTAAAATTAACACGCGCCAACCCCTTTTTTGATGTGATCGATGCACGATCTGGGATCCGCCAGATATTACGGAATGTGGTTAGCCTGTAATCAAGCCTTCGCCAGAATTTATGGTGCTCGTCGTATTTTCTGTCGACAGTATCTAGGGATGGTGACGTTGGCTAGATTTAGTGGTCAGAGTTTTTAAAAGTGGCCAGATTTTGTGGGTCGTTGGCTGGGTTGGTTGGCCAATGGCCTATATAATTTTTTTTAATTTTTTGTTACCCAACCCACATTAGGTGTTTTCAGAATGCCACGTGGCGCCCACTAATTGGGCCATATGGCATCTCCTGGTTCACTGGCCTTTATCTAGTCATTTCCTGTGTGTCATCTGGTTAGTAGTTAAGTCAGTTTCCACATGTCGTTCTATCAAGATACCACGTGGCAGCTCCTGGGTGGTTCCACGTGGTGTAACATGGGCATCCATGTGGTACTTTCCAATTGTCCCATGTGGTCCCCAAAAAATCTAAATCTGCCTTCCACATGTCAGATTCTGGGAGTGCCATGACAGCATGTTGACATCAGCATGATGACATGCTGACGTCACCCTGGTATGGACTACCGACATCACCTGTATGAATGATGACATCGTCATTGACTTTGACTAGGGTTGACTACCAACTCTGACCAGCGATATCTTTTTCGTTCAGACTCTGTTTGAGGTGTCGTTTATGTCATTGGAAAGCTTGTGACGAGATATTCTACTTGGCGTTGATTTTGCTGATATTTTAGGAATTTGATTTTTTTCCCTTTTGGATCCTCTTGGATCATTCCTCCCCATTAAGAAGCTTTTGGGCCTCCAAAATCCTCATCAGTCACCAGGAAGGTGAGGGAATTTCTCCCTCACTTTCTCTTTCTCGAACAACCATGCTTTACTTGGATGTGTACCCTTTAGACCCACTCAAATATCACCCTTTCATGAAGTCCTCATCCTTCTGTCCAAGATGATATCTTCCACATAAACTTCCAAAGTAATCGGATGTCTCGATCCAAAATAATGATAATGGGTAGTCCAATATGGACCCATACATGTTGAAAGAAAAGATGAGCATCTCGCTCAGTAGTGTCTTCTTGTTACATAGCATAAAGACACATGTCTTGCTAAACCTATCCACTACTACATGAAAGTAGTCCTGACCCATTTTTGACATAGGAAACCCCCATAAAAAATACAAGGACATACTCTTCCAAGGATGAGAATGAACATGGAGTGGTGTGTACTTCACCAATTTTCTATTAGTGGGCTTAAAAATTCCCAACACACGCCCCTTTACAATCATGATTACAATTACATTCATTCAAAGAAAATATAACCTCAGCAAATACATTACAAACCATATAACCTCAGCAAATACATTACAAACCTACCCCAAAATTCCCAAATACAAGAGAAGAGTAAACTTCTCCAACTACATGCATTTTTACAATGGTAGGAATACAAAGTTTACTGAAATGGTAAAATGGTTTTTCCTGCAACCAAAATATTTTCACCTACAAGCCACAGATTATCCTCTCAAATACATCTTTGAAGACTTCGAAAATAGCATATTTTCCAACATAGATAACATGAACATTCTTCAAAACAATAGATGCAAAACTAGGAGGTCTAAAAAGTATCACTGCTCTCATGGCATCTGCACTAATATTGGTTGTAAACTTGAATGGTTTTTGAAGGTCTGGTAGATCTAGTATTGGTGTGGGGTTGATATTTTCTCTCAAAGTGTCGAAGGCCCTTTTCTATCTGCCTCCCCACTAAAAGACTTGTTTCATCTCAAGCATTTCATTATTATGTAAAGGATTAAAAAAATCAAGAGCATTAAACTTATCAGGCTCGTTGGTTTTTACAATTGTAAGCACCATATTCTTACAAGTGTGTATAGCTCTCTCCATTTGACCTGCACTAATAAGTGATGTGTTAGCTTCCATGATGTGAGCTCTAACAATATATTCCACTCCATCTTTTGTGAGATGATACCTGTTCTCTTTTTGGAAGAAGATTTCTTTTATGTCATAAAGATAAGGAATCTCTAGTTCAATACCACAGATATCCAAAGGAACCACATCCAAAACAACTTCATATACCAATTTAGAAGCAATATCAAACTTCAATATACACTAATTGGTAACCTGAAGTTTTTCATTATCATGTACCCAACCAAGAGGGTAAGGTTTCTGATGAGGTGTTGTGGTTAATCCCAATTTCTTTATAATCTCTTCAGATATCAAGTTAACTTGTGAGCCCAAATCAAATAGAGATTCCGCTTTTTTGTGTTTTGTCCTTACTCTAATGTGGAATAATTCACTTCTTCTTTCATCATTTTCAAGAGATGGAATTTTAGAACTTGAAATAGCATGCAAGGAAACTTTACCTTGTAATCCAACTGTAGTGATATTTCCCTCGTCACCTTATTAGAACCAAGGCCTTGTTTCACTGTAGCAACAGTTCTTTGTTTCCTTTGGCCACCTAATCGCTTCAGTCTTAACTCTGGATGCAGCTTCCAACAATTCTCATCATCATGCCCATATTTCTGACAATGAGTGCAAGATTATTTTTCTCCCTCTTTCTGTGTTGTACATGTTCTCTTGTCCTTTCCTCTGTCTTTTCTTTTGAAATGGTCTTCTGAATGCTTTTGATCCTCCTATACATTCTTCCCCCTGCTTTCAAGGTGAGTTTCTTGTACACACACTTCATCTAAGTTTGTGGGGTTAAATAATAACAATGTATGTCGAATTTAACTATGGAGTGCACCAATATATTTCATCAAAGTTTCATGAGAATCTAAAGGAACATTTAATGCAAGTGCATGTTCCCTTAATTCCTCTATAAAACTTTGAACACTCTGACCTTTACCCTATCTTATATTTTTTCATTCCATCATGGATTTTTTAACATAACCCAGTGGATAAAATTGTTTTTCATAAGAAGATATAAACTCGGACCATGAAGAAAGGAGTTTACCATTATGCTTACTACCTTTCTGAATTTCTCTCTCCCATCAAACAAGGGTTGTGCCTTCTAGTCAAAGAGAAGCCAACTAGATCTTCATCTCTTCTTCTTTGATCTATTGAACACGGCAGTAAACTTCGATTTGTCTGATCCCATTACTAATCTTATATGCATTAGCTTCTCCAATAAAAATGGGAAAATTAAATTTCACATCTAGTTTCAACAATTGATTTTTAGAATTACTTGGATCAAAACTAGAATGATGAGAATGAGAGGAAGAGGAAGAAGAGATTGAACTGGAAGATGGTGATGGAGGCTCAGGAGGATCTCCTCCACTTCAATGGTTCATTGAAGCATTATCCTCTTCCTTAAATTTATTTGTCTTCTCCTTCTTTGCAACTCTCTTCTCGTAATCTGCATACAATTTTTCTACCATGTCTGACATCTAGTAGAAGATCTTGTGAAATTGTTTCTCATGCTCAGCACGCCTCTCTTCATCATTCATTTTCCTTCCTTGATTTGCACGTCCAATCTCTAGGTTGAAAGTCTTTACTTTTCCTTCACCTGCTTTGAGCTTGGCCTTGGTAAGCATTCCCACTCGCAATTCAAGTTAAAGAAGACTACTTTGATACCGAATTGACCCAGAATATTTTCATCGATGACATTACATAAATTTCATTAAGAGTATGAATCAAATATTTATGTGCAACATTAATTAAAGAGGGAAGAAATATGTAGAAAAAAAGGGAAATGACACAATGACACAATAGCTTGATAACAGAGTTCATCCAACATGGACTACATCTCTAGGCCTTGCTTCAAAGTGGAGAGGCTTTATATTATTCTCAACAATAAACTTGGCATAAATGCATCATTATACCTCAAGTTTGAAAATGTCCCTCAATTATATTTCCCAGGTGCAAAAACAGACATCATCAGTGGACTCGTGGTGAGAAAACATGTAGAAACGATTGTTAAATCGTCTAAATATGACACTACTCATCCCAGGCCCTCCTGGGCTCTTCACCTCGGTTTTTGTTCCACCAGTCTGCAATCATTACTCATGTACATACATTGGAAAATGTGTCAAGACTATACTTGGGCGTAGACCCCGAACTCTAGAAAATATTGAGTTTAAATGTGAAATTCTTGGCAGATATTACCAAGACTCACCTTTGGCACGTTGGTTGGCGTGTTTGTATGTAAGGCATTTGGTTGGTGGGAGGTTCGGGGTTCAAACCACGTGGACCCCCATTTTACAATGTTTGTTACAATATATATTGTCAAGTGAAATATATGTTATCTATTTCGACATTAAATTGTCAACCCGGGGCTCGTAAGCTTCGAGGTGCTAGCATTGTATGTGCAGGTCTAGAGCTCTAATATAGCAGTCTAATCTAATGTTGGCAACATGATATTAAAAAAACTAGAACAATTCATCACCTAGTGAAGAAATCTGACATGGAGTGACCATATCTCACAAATTAGGTCATTAATCTATCCATTGGTGATTTAAAGCTATTGGAAAATTTAAAATGCGAGAAAACTAGTGCAAGAATCTATTATGCAAAAGATGGGACTAGGCATGAAAGATTATTATTCTAATTACTCTTTTTACTTGGAAATCTAACTCTGTGATTTATTTACTTAATTCAAATTAAAACATTGATTTCCACAGAAAAATGTACAGTAGAAACAAAACAATCTACTGAAAACTTTGCCATTGAAGAAATATGAAATACGTGTTCTTGTAATTAATTAAACCGATGAACTATTCTCAAAAATCAGAAATTGCACTACTATACTGAAACAAGAAATACTTCAATCAAATTATGATATTGTTCTTAATCAAAAATACTTATGCTACTGTACTTTATACCAAAAATACTTCAATAAAAAATATAATGATTATACAGTCCTACAAGGGTTAGTTTAATCTACTTTAACTGGTCATGCACAACTTCTTGATAAACCTACACAGTTCTTAATGATCCATTTGCAAAGAGGATTTGTATTTACAACATGGTGTAAGTAATTCAAGTGAATAATTACAGTGATATTACAATTAGAAAAGAATGATTAACATAGTTGAGATGCACAAAGGAGTTATAAAGAAATGACTGCAAAAGAGACATTATAACAGTAAAGAGAGATTACAACAATTATAGGGAAATAAAATATTCATAGGAATTATGAGAAAATGACTATAAGAGGGAAATTACAGTAATTCCTGCAAAAGAGAGGTTAGAAATATCAACAAACAAATAAATGAGACACACATACTACGGATGGGCCCCCCGAGCAGTTGTGGTACTCCAGCTCACGAATTGATCACAAACTCAGCTTAATTTATAAATTTGCATTAAAATGAATAACAGAGCCAAGTTTTACACAGAGTTTTTTAACTGTTTCTCTGGGTCTCCTCCCATCATGCTAGCGAGCTCACATATATATAAAGTCTAAGAGGTCAACCATTGAAAGGGTCAACTCTCTCCCAAAACCAGAAAATCGTTAATTGTTCTATTAATAGGCAACTAGCCTTAAAATCGTAGCTCGAATATAGGAGCTAGATTTAATCGTCTAAATCAAAATACAATAGGAGCCATAGCAAGAGGGTGATAATGGGTAAAAAACCCATGTTCTATTTTTTCCCGAAAATTTCCACAAGTATGCTAACGGCCAAATCTGTTGCGCTCTGAGTTCTATAATAAGGGCCGGAAGAAGGTCCGTAATAAGGGTCGGATGGAGGTCTAGATCTGTTTGATACAAATTCACCCCTTCAGAGAACCATGAACTTCTCTCAATCCGTCTATAATTTTAGGAAACGGCTCCTTAAGGGACCTAATTAGGCATATAATGCACAAAACCCATGTGCCAGAATTTTCTGATTCAGCTTCATTTTCCCACAAATTGAGCTCGAAGTTCATTTCTTGGAAAAGGGCATGACAGAAATTTTGAACTGTAATTTGTTCTCTTAATTAAATGTGCTTCAGCAATATCTCTTAATTGTTACTATAAGATGTGGCACTTTCATCACCTTTGCTTTCAGACTGGAACTAGTGTCGGAATGAGTGTTAGAATCTTAAGCCATTTAATATTGATCCAATGTATGGAAACACCTATCTCCCACAATATCAAGAATTAGTTTATCATTAATAAAACCATATAAAATACACTAAGAAAAATAAATTAAGCACGAATCACATCATTTAATCATATTGCTTTTAATCAAAGGATTTAAATAAAATACCAACATTTTAAAGTAAATATGATGGTTTATGGTTAAATGTGATGACATAATAGTGAAATAAGGTTGAAGAAAGAATCAAATTTAAGAGCCCATCATATACCATATATAATAATATATGGTCTAAACCATATATTTGTTTTACCAACAACCGTTGGTTGCTACACCAAATCCCTGCAGAATAAACCTTCATCCTAAAATTAACTCACACCAACCCCTTTTCTGATGTGAGTGGTGCATGGACCGGGATCTGCTGGATATTACGGAATGTGGTCGGCCAGTATTCAAGTCTTCGCCAGATTTTGTGGTGCTTGCCAAATTTTTTGTGGTCGACGGTATCTCAATATGGTGACATTGACCAAATTTAGTGGACGGAGTTTTTAAAGTTGGCCAAATTTTTTGGTTCTTTGGTTGGGCCAGCCGCCAGGTCTGGCATTGGCTAGAAAACGGCCTATATAAGTTTTTTTTCATTTGTTGTTACCCAGCCCACATTGGGTGTTTTTGGAATGCCACGTGGAACCCATTGGTTGGGCCATGTGGTGTCTCCTAGTTCACCAACATTTATCTAGTCATTTCCTATGTGTCATCCGGTCAACAGCTAAGTCAACTACCACATGTCATTGCATCAGGCTTACCTGTGGCGGCTCCTAGGTGGTGCCATGTGGCACTTGCCAATTGGCCTATGTGGCCTGAAAAAAGTCTAAATCCGCATACCATATGTCAGCTTCTGGGAGGGATAAGTCAGCATGTTGATGTCACCATGACGCCATGTTGACGTCACCATGGTATGGATTGTTGACGTCGCCTATACAAATGATGACATCATCATTGAATTTGACTAAGGTTGACTATCAACTTTGACCGGCTGTAACTTCTTCGTTCGGACTTTGTTTGAGGTGTCATTTGCGTCATTGGAAAGCTTGCGACGAGATATTCGTCTTAGCACTGTTTTTGCTGAGATTTGAGGACTTTGAATTTTTTTCCCTTTTAGATCTTCCTAGATTAGTTACAGAAATACTTTCAAGTACATAAATACGCATAAAATATGAAGGCCAAAGTACCCATATTTAATATAAATAGTAGAGCATCTATGTGGTGGGAACATATTAGAAAAGTGAAGAAGAAGATCAATCAAAGGAAAATTACTTGGAAATGGTTCAAAAATCACTTCCAATGGAAATATCTTTCAGATAAGTACTTTGATGGAAAGATCAAAGAATTCCATCATAAACTAAAGTTGAGACAAATGACTATGGATGAGTATGAAAATAATCTCTTGGAGCTACTAAGGTATGTTTAATATATCAAGGATGAGAAGGAAAAAATACAATGCTTCTTAAGTGGACCGACTCAATCTTACAAGGATCAAAATCTTAATGAGACAACTAGATTTATCTCATGGGTAGATCTCTCTATAGTGTCTCTGAAGGAAGTAAACATTTTAAAAAATTAATATGAATTAATACAATCAGAAGTCAAGTGATCTATGCTAATATAATATGAAGTAATACATTCAGGTAATACGTTTGGGATTCAAATGATTTATGTTATTGTTATTTTCTTTTCCAGGATACATCGCCCAAGGAAAACCCCCAAGTACTTCCCCTCATTTTGAGGATGGTACCCATCGTAAACCCTAGATTATTTAGGGTACAAGACCATCAAAAATGGGGGCTCAAAGCCATTACAAAAATATACTCATAGTGAACTCAACATGTCATTTACGGGAATAGAACTTGATTGTGGAGTATAACGTTCCATCCCACAACCAGAAGGGCTAGACCCATTTGACAATGCTAATGTAATATACAATGGTCAACAAATGATTCTATAATGTCAATTGACACTTTATTTAACAAGAAGTAGGAAACCGAAAAACACATATCAATTGTTTCAGATATTATTAATTTTGTTTTACAAAATATGAAAAAAGAGTAGAGATTACATTATAGAGTATGAAAAATGTGTGGAGATCCTTTATGGACATTACAAATATCAATTTTTTCATATATTATTAATTTTGCATTAGAGTATGAAAAATGTGTGGATTTCCTTTATGGGAACCAGATGGCTAAACATGTTACAACCTACGAGTCACCACATCCCCCCTCTCATGGGAGTGAGATTCTTATTATTTATCCATGTTTACAACAAGATGCTCCCAATGCACCCTCCAAAGAATTAGGACATCCATACCCAAAAACCCTGCTACATTTTTTCTTATTATATGTCCATGTTTACATCAATATGCTCCCAATGCATCATGCCAGCTCCCAATGTATCCTACCAAGAATTAGGACATTGATATCCAAAAACCCTACTCCATTTTTAAAAAATGGAGTGACTATTCTATCATTTAATGATGTTGGATTACTGAGAGGGGGTTGAATCAGTAATCGAGAAATCTAATCCTTTTTAACCATATAATCCAAGTGTTATATCAATGTAGCATTATCATCCAATAAATGCAGAGTAAATAATCAATTAACAAATGAACAATCAAACACATACACAGTACACCAGTGTTTTACGTGGAAACCCAAAGTGGGAGAAAACCACGGAATGTTTTTTCTTATATGTCTTTAAGAATTACATTCATTGGAAGCACCAACTTCCTTTCTTTTCCAGCTACAACTAGAAGGAGGCTCCAACCCCCTTGTTTCTCAGGATACAACCTGAGGCAAGCTCCAACTCCCCTATTCTCTAGATACAACCAGAAGGAAGCTACAAACCCCTATGTTCTCCAGCTACAATTGGAAGGTGGATACAACCACCTATCCTTGCCTCGTCCAACCGCCCTGAAGTAGAAGTAAAATGATGGAACCACTGTCACACTATCTGTAGACCACGTGTCCTTGCCCCGTCCAATCACCCTGAAGTAGAAGTAGAATTATGGAACCACTGTCATGCTATCACTATGAGATATATCGTTGCAAACTTGTACCAATAAACCTGAACCATGCATCAACCATGCATCAACATGTACCTTAACCTGTAATCAACCTGTACCATAAACAAGTGCATCAACCATGCACCAACCAATACAAAACAACCTATAATCAACCTGTACGATAAAAAAAAGTGCATCCAACCATGTACCAAGTATGTACCAATCATGTGTCAACTACTCATCAACTATGACTCATCAATATGTACCAACATAATCAACTATATACCTCATGTATGTGCCAACTCATCAACTACTTGTCTCGACCATGTACCCAACATGTACCTTAACCAAAAGCCCTCATAAATTTCATCATCCAAATATGATTTGTAACTTTGTAATAGACCTGGTGTATATTATCACATACATGTAAACCTTCATTAACTTTAACAACAAGAGACTATCATTTTCATCAAACTTTTCTTTGGTCTCACATGACTAGTTTGGGATTAATCAACAACCCTAACTTGAAATAATCATAACTATGTACATGTAATGAATAAAGATCTAAAAATAGTACAAAATGTTATTCAGTTTGTTTTATGCAATTCCTCCAGGTGTCACTACTTGAAACCTCTCAGAAAAGGAGTTATAGCAAAAATGACATACCTTGTTGAATTCTGGCTTATTCTAAAGAGAGACCTTGTAGAGCGTGCCCCGCACGAAATGTTTTTTGAATCGATATTAAAATGTTGCAAAGAATAATAAAGACTTTACTCTAACCAACACATTTGGTATTACTTTATTTGGATCTGTTATGAATAATTTATGACGTTTTTACCTGAAACACATGTTTTAGACTAGTTTCAGGACTAGCCATAAACCCTATTTTCCATGGAGTGTAACTCCAAAAATACAACGACCCACAAGCTGAAATTTTTACCATAAATACTTGGATATGTTTCCCCAATGGCCTATCAATTTCATGTTCTGAATCATTCCATAAAAAAAGTTATTGCAAAAATGGTGAGATGACATGTAAATAACATACCTTAGAAAACATCATCAAAAGAATTTATCCTCCCTTGAATTCCGGCCTTCTTTTCTTCACCTTCCCTCAAAAATTTAGCTTAGATATCCTTTGTTTACCTCATTCACCTATATATATTCAATATGCTCAAGTTTTATGTAAAATGAGAGATCATTGCCTCTTATTTATACTCTCCAAGTAGCTTCCTTAGAAGCATCTTCTAGGTCACTTTGCCCACTTTCCTTATTTTAGGGTTAACCCACTTCTAATTTATCCATTAAATTTATTATTTAAATAATTTCTTTTGTATTCACTTT